>OMLI01030472.1:0-29992 GCA_900302605.1 Rondeletia loricata | reverse complement strand
CAAGACCGTCGGGGCCTTTCTTGGGAGCTGACAAGGGAGATGGAAAACAACCGACGAGCAGGAGCGTCCAGTTACTCAAAAGTCCAGCGAAACAACATACATGATGTCCACGGTGACCACAGCAGTCCAATCATGTAATCTGTGACTACAGTGACTGGGACTGTCCTCTGACCTACTGGGGCTCCACACTTACTTTTAGGTTCTTCAGGCAAGGGCAGGGCGGGCTCGCTGATCTCCATCTCCTCCTTCTCCTTCTCCTCACCTTCCTCCTCAGCCAGGTGGGAGTGGGCGTAGTGGTAGCTCAGGCCAGGACGGTTCTTGTAGCGCTTCCCACAGACTGCCACCAAAACCATAAAACACAACATGTATGAAAACAAAGAATGTGTGAGTAAATTCCATGTTGCATATACAGTCAATGGAGTGAGAGGGGTGGCTGGTTCTTTTTGCCGCTATCATGGCATTTTTATTTCTGACCAAAGGGTAAGAATAACAGAACTACTAATATTTCTATTGTCCAGATTATTATGTTTGTTGGCCATCTTGTATGATGACACGAGGATTTGGGTTTGCGGGACATTTTCAAGCAATTTGGTGAGAAACTACCGTATTCCTACATTTTGCTAATCAATAGATTGTTTTATATATGCATGAGCCTGGTCTATTCAAACATGTAACACTGACATTGGGGGAAAGTATATCACATCATTCCAATTACCAGTGAAAACACCAATTGGCTGCAGTGGTGACAGGGATGTCCATAAATGTAAAAATCCAGATCTAAAATCTTCTTTTCTATGCAAAGAAGCTTTATGAGCAGATCCTGAAAGAGATGTACTTGCTGAAATTTGTAAATCATCTCCATGGACTTCAAAGGCCTATGTAACTTGACTTTACATGATCAAATTATACCATCCCTGCGTCTGTGCAATGTCTATTCTATAACTTAAAACTTTGGTATGGCAGTAACACTCTCAGAGTCCATGGGGCTTAATGTGGTCAAGTGATAATATGTGAGACAGCAGGCAAGTCACCACTTCAGTGGTCTCCTACATTTTATGGAAGAGCAAGATCGCCACAATGACATGATATACTTGGCACTGAAATTAGAGAAGAAGAAAAAATGAAGAATGTTTCTATGCTATGAAACAAAGATTTGAGACATGCGTTTGTCACATCCTCTCGATGGAGTTCTATGGTAGCCATGCATTTAGCACAGCATAAAGAGAAAACACCAGCCATTGATAGTGCTACACTTCTGTAGTTAGTCAATGAGATTTTACAGCATTGGGGTTTCGGCTTGTCCTTCAACTTAAGGCAGTTGCTTGACAAGCATTACCTAAGCATTACTAAGAAACGGTCTCCCTCCCTTTTACAGTCCTTTTAAAAAATAATCTGAAATACAAATTTCATTTGAGGTAAAAGGACCAATTTCACTTCACTTGCACATCTCTGTATATTGCGATAAAAATTACTTTCACACCTTCATTCTTTCCTACTGTGCATTTTATGTTTTTATGTTAATTAGAATAAATATTCTATAAAACATCAGTGGATCAAAAGAAGCCTGACGTGTGCAGTGGGACTGTCTACGGAGGATTCATGGACTTCAGAAATAAGAGAGGACAAAGATCCCACTGTTTTACCGTTGTCACAGGGCGAGTGTGAGGTCTATCATAAGATGAGGCACTTCCTCTTTCACTTCCATACTTTTCATTTCTAACATCCTGTTTCTGCAATTGTAAACTAAACTCTTTGGGTCAGCACTCTATTCAGACTGTCTTCGCCCAGCCACTAAAGAGGCAGCGAGTCACATGCTCGGTGACGGTGTACAGCGGCAGCCAGATTCATACTCTGGAAGGTGAAGACATTGCGCGAGTACACACGCACTCATACTTGTGGGATTCCCACAGGGCAGACAAATGTCAAACTGGTTCAAAACCAAAGCAGAGGCACCATTTCGCTCTAAAACATGGAAAGTGGAATACGACTGGACAGGATGCAGAGATGTTGAGGAGGAATGAAGAAAAAAAAGCAAGGAAATAAACAGTAATGCAGTCAAATTACACATTCAATTGCGAGACAAAAGACAAAGCACGGACAGAAAAACCAACAGTAGGGTCCAGCATCTAGTTAATCTAAATCTGTAAGGGGTTTAGGGTCAGATTGGCAAAATAAAACTGTCTTAGGGCGATTATTGATTACATTTTAGTTAGGGTACATAATAACATGGTCTTGACCTCTTCTAAAGCTGGTTGATCAAATTTCAATAAATGGCCAATTGATTGAAGTTATAATAGTGTAGACTAACACATATATTCTATGAGCTGATCTACACAGACAGCAATTCTACTTGTTAACACACAGACAGGAAAAGAAAGGGAAAAAAAACAGGCAGTGAAGACAAGGCAGACAGGCAGACTGGAGTAAAAAGGAATGAGAGAAATATACCTCTTTCAGAAGGTTTTGAAATATGCTTTTGTTTGATAGTGTCTGAAAGAGAGAAGAGAGAGAAAGAGACGAGAGAGCATAGACAGAAACAGGCTCATAGACTGACAGAGAATCAGTCAGTCTGCATTGGAAATGTATGATATCAGAAAGACAAACACAAGAAAATACAGCTGAGCCTAGGCTAGGCTTGTAAACAATCAGATTTAGGAAGTCTAACAAATGAGCATAGAAGAAGATCTAAAGAGCAGAAAGAAGAGGAGATATAGGAGGAGAAGATGATGGAGGGGAAAAGGAGAAGAAGCAACGGAAGGCGACAAAGAATGAGGAAGACCTGGGTTGATTAGTTGCTTCTTAGATTACCAAGATTGTGGACATTGTAGTGCTTTAGACAGAACTGCTGCTAACTTCTGAAGTGACCCCTGACCCCGACCCCAGTTCACATGCTGTATTCTCCCCCCTCGGGACTCACTGTCACAGGCATAAGGCTTGTCTCGGTCCTCCAGTGCCGCTGAATCCAGCTTCTTCCGGTTGCTACTCACTCCTCGACCCTGGAGACGGAGACATTATTAGAGTCAACAGACAAAACTATGACGCACACACTTTGAGATGGTCTCTTAAAATGTATTTACGTTTGTGAGGTAGTTACCACGGACTCCCTTACCTTCCCCTTGCCTTTGCCTCTTCTTTTAGGCGTGTCTTCCTCATAGTCTTCATCATCCAGGTCATCCAGGAAGTCATCTGGCTCTAGAATTCTCTACGTTGTCAGGGGGAGAGGAGGAATTGATGCAGATAAATGTCAAATGGAAATGTCAGTGGAAAATGAAATCATTTTCCTCATCCCACATTGCTACAACCCCTCCAAACCCCTCCGGGATATGATATGGTTATGCTGAATTCTCTCACTAGGAACATGATGAAGCTTGTTCACTAACCCACCTAGCATGTCACCGCTGAACGGGAATATTTTACACCAAGCTCTAATGCAAAACATCAAACCTTTCTAATCCGGGCTGCAGGGTTCAGGCCTCCGGTTAAGTCACTCAGGTTGGGCTCTTCTTCGGAGCCTCGGAGCTCTGCGGAGCCTCGCTTGTCCAGCGATTCCCCCTTCAACAGGGCCTCCAGGCTGCTGCCATCTGATGACAACGGTGCGTCTTTCTTCAAGCCTAAATCCAGCTCTAGGAAATAAAACACAAATAACAAATAAATAACACAGATGAGCCGCATGCAACTAGAACAACGAAACGTACAGCAATACGTTCCATTGCAACAATTCAATTTATACAACGGATAGTTCTGGTCATGTGACCGCATGCTGTTAATTCAAAAATCACCACTGGAACTATTTTGCTCGGTGGATGAACAGCAGATATGATCATTATTTAATTATTATTACTGAAAAAATACAAGATATATCAAACATTTGCGTTCATTTTTCATTACAATGGTGTGTTATCACTGTAAAGCACGGCCTCTTAATGGCTTATTGCTTATTGACATGGTAGAGTGGGGAATGAGCAGAGCCAAGTCCCATGGTACCTGGCTTCAGAGGAGGGAAGATAAGGCGGGGGTCCTCTGGAGGGTGAGCTCTCCGTTTCTTCCTCCACCTCCTGGATGGGTAGGTGTAGAGCTGCCCTGGAGCCATGCCTGAGCCACGTCAGAAAAAGGCTTTATTACCATTCCTGCACATGATACTATAGTCACCTAAAGGGATAACTTGACAGTTTTTTGACACAATGACAGGACAAGTTTCCACATTTCTCCTTTGAAACCAAGGGGCACAGCTAGCTGCAAACTTGCTTATATTACACTGATTTGGTACATTGGAAAAAGAAAACCTGGTATGTTGTATATAATTGATTTGCTCATTTGAGCCTTTCCTAAGTGTTGACTCTATACACAATTTCGCTCTTAGACCTCCTTGTCATTTTTTTTAACCTTTATTTAACCAGGAAAATAGCCTCGTTGAGATTAAAAATCTATTTTTCAAGAGTGTCACTTCATAGAGGTTTTCTCCAATTCATGGGGAAAAAATGCTAAAATAGATCATGCTATATTTATCCCCTCATTATGCAAAAGGTGTGATGTGAGCCTGTTGTTTCTTTATGCTGTTTTTAGATTATCTTTACAGCAATTCTGCTTCACTAGATACCATAAAATGGAGAAGCAAAAAAGATGGAAGAGAGGGAACAACATGAAAGATGCCAACAATGCTACCAAGCCATCTTAAGAAAACTGAACGTAACCAACGTAGCTACTCTACAGGTTCTGTGTGTGTGTGTGTGTGTGTGTGTGTATCACCTGGTCCCCTGTGTCTCTTTTCCATCCAAATGTAGCAGTTGCTCTGAGCCACACCGGTCTGAGAGTCGAGGAAGGGCATCCGGACGCTTCTCTCAGCACAAAGCCTGGCATTGTAGTTGTGACATTGCTCCATGGCATCTCTGTAGTACTGCTCTCCCAGCCTACGGAACAACAGAACGTCACTAGGCTACCTTACAAAGGAGCTAACTGCTTATCAATTCAATGTTGCCATGCAGAACTTCTGCACATCTCTTCTCCTAGTGAGGTGAATTTGTTCTATTATAGTGTGAAGCTAAAAAAACACACTGGCCTGGCTAATTCAAACCCAGTGCAGTCTTCAAACTTCTGAGGCTCTCTTATAACTTGGTTTAAACCCCTTTGTCTTTCTCCATTGTGCCGGCACCTTGGAAAAGTAGCTCAATAGACGATGACATTGAACGCCAGACTAAGTCATTAGTGAGAGTGCGACAGCAGGAGCTCTTTTGTTGGTACATCAACAGCAACAAGCTTGGCGGGGAGAACAGTCACACGTCTGCTGTGTTTTCAACATAAATACATTGAAATACTGCAGCTTGCCTTTTCCCGTCAACACCTTTCAGTAAAGCTAAGGGCTGCGGCAGTCTGGAGGTGAGAGAGGCAGGCTCATGACAGACAGGAAGCTAGTTCAAATCTGGGAGTGAAAGCAGATACCGCTCTCCTGTCATTCAACAACTGCTGCTGCCGTCAAGCTGCCCTTGAGCAAGGCACTGAACCGCCAGTGGAGTGTCAGGGGTGAACAGAAGAAGACTGTATAGTTGTACTGGGGTGTGAATGTATGCAGTTGTATGAATGTGCAGCTGGGTGATGCTGAAAAAGAGCATGCCGATTAAGCTCACATGATAGTTTTTTTTTCTTTTAATAAATGCTTTATTTGATCGTTTACAAGGGAGAAAGACAGGAGAGATTTGAACCCAGGACATCACAGCTGCCCCTTCCCAGGATAAAGCTTTAAAAAAGACAGACCTCAAACGTTTACAGTCGTTACAGACTGGGCAAACAGAGAGCGTTGTACACTAAACGACAGGTCTTACAAAATGTATTGAAATGTTGTAATAGTTGCATAGTGTTATGTTGCCTATTTCCCATTTGGTCAAGACCAATCTGGCGGTTTTTGCCATGGGAAGTAAGTTAGGTCAAAACAATGACTGATTTAACTACTTTGGCATTTAAATATTTTTTCAAACACATCAATTTAATGAATGGCAACCACAAGATATATTTTAAAAACGGTATTGTATTGCTCTATCCCTATTTGAAGAAAGTTTGCACTGTTTTAACATTTCAATGTACTATACAGGCTTATTTTGAAGAATGTAAGGTGAGGGTTTAGGGTTTTTATCAATGAGGTGGGAAACACCCATATAAACAAACAGTTAGAGAAGCTTAAAGCAATACTATTAAACAAATCTCTAAGACAAGGAATATAAGTGAAAAATAAGTGAGTGAGAAGTAGAACATTATGCATCCAGACACTGTATATAACTCATGTATATCTGAAGCACATGTGTGTTGCTACAAGCCAAAGAGGATGTTTGAAGAAAATAATTACGAATGACATGATTTGATATCAAAGAGGCTAACGTTTCAATTTAGCTTGAGGTGTCAAGCTGACTTTTTAAGCTGTTTCATAATAATAATTTCTGTCAAGGGGTTGGCAGTCAGGGAATCACCGGCTACCATGGCAACTAGGAACGTAACTGCAGCGTTATCCCCGAAATTACCGTAAAACACTTAACATAAACCCTTTGAGACAAACACATACAGAAGACAACGGAAATGTAAGCATGTTTAATGTAACCAGCCCGGCACGGGTCGATGGGAACTTGTGGTTCCCGAGGTTTAAGAGTTACCAAGGTGTTATAACTACAAGTGTAATAAACCTAAGACCGACAATGGAAGCGGTGATCTTTAAGGCCAATCTTCCATTCATTCTTTACAAGTTGGGGAATCGCCAGCAGTCTAGACTGCGCTAACGTTGGCAGAACTAGACTCTCCTTAACCTTAACCTGTTATCGTGCCAGCCAACTAGCTGCTGTAGTTGACAAGCACGGTAGCAGCTTGGCTACAAAGAAGCCACAAGTTCCTTATAATATATATTTCAATACATTTATGACCAAATCGATGCATGTTCTACTGTATAGGCTTGTAATTCCGACATCAGAAACGTCATCTGCGTGTGTGTGCTAACTGTTACACTTCCATTCCAGGATGTGGACAGACATGACGCCCCGACAGCGTTATGCTAACGTTACTAAGTGGCTTGGTTGGTAAGCTAGAGAGCGAGACGGTCAGTCCCTGTATGTGACAGATAGACCTGCCTGTCAGCGCGTGATGTGGAACATATGTAGAAAAGTCGAACACTTACAGTTTGACAACATTCTCAACAACAGCTGCCATCTTGCTTTAATACACGGGGGAAGTGGAGTGCCCTCAGAAGAGACTTGTAGGTAGAAGGGAAGCGAGGCGACAACTAGCGCCCCCTAAAAACACAAACATATTTACCCTTTGAATAAGACAATATAATTTATCATAAATTACAACGTAATTTATTTTTTTTACTATACAAGGCTACAAACTATAATCCGCAACAAATTTCACTGCAGTAAAATCTTGAGAAAAATGTTATCGCTAGCCACTCCTATATATAGGATCAATTAAAGAAGATCGTTTTTTTAGCATTATTATGCAGACACGCCCCCTTACACACTGAAATTCATGCATCTTCCTAATGGCACAAAAAATTAGCATAAGAGCACACATTTGATTAAATAATTTTAGCTATTGCGACTATGACTTCTTGTAGAATCAAATATTTAATGTATATTTGAAATAGAGGATGGGCCTTAATTAGTCCCACAGACTCATATTGAGGTGTGTGGAGTTTGATGTTGTTCCGTAGCCCAGGACTTGGTCCCTTGGTTTTTACATTGAGATAAAATCACCATCATGTATCACACAAGGAACACACAAAAAAATCTTATTAGAGATTCCAAGGCTAACTAGCTTACATCTGCAAGCATCTTGCATAACAAACCTTTTAACTGACTTCCCTTAAAAGATGCTAAGTGATGAGTAAGGTATGCTTGGTTCATAATTTGAAGACCCACGAACAGGTTTCATACTTTTGCCAATGTACCTACAAGTCAAATGCCAGGGCAAAAGCGACCACCTGCTGTAGTGCAGAAAGTCATGAAATAAACTTCTTCTACTTCATATACAATTGCGGCAGACAAGACGCGTCTTAGCATTGCTGCCCCCCACAGGATAATGCACAATCTTACAGTGAGTCCAAAAAAATACAAATACAAATAATTTGTACCCAGCTGACCCTCCAGATTCAAACTAAATTTACAACTCGAGGATTCAGATCCCTAGGACTGAAATGTTGAAAACCCCCATCTCAATATAAACTGAAGATGTTATCCTATTAAATCTTTGCCATATAGAATATTTGATCTCCATCCGCTCAGACTGTCAATCAACCTTCAGTGCAGTTTATGACCATTGTAATGAAAGCAGACAGCGCTCCTTGAAGATTTGCTCTGTCTTTTTGTCGATGACTGATTCTTCCTCAACACCTCCACTGCTTCAACATACTGTAAGACGATGTTAGGCCTCAAGTATATTACTTGATCATTCTTGATCCCCTGTTGACTATCTGCTGTGCTTGTACCATGACTTCTTTCTCAGTGACAGCACTTTTCTTACTCTTGCTTCCATTCTCCACTGAGCAACCATCCTGTCCACGTTCACCACGCCCATACTGCAAAACAATACATTTCACATGCACTTCAGAATATGTGAACACATACACTCAGCTCATTCAAGAGTGTATTTAACTTTTTTTAATTTTCAATTTACAAACCTATTCAAATCTCTGCTTGTCCGTTTTGTTCAGTTTTCATATTTCTCAGTAGAAGAAACAATTGGTTTTCCTGAGGCACCGCCAGAGGGCAGCACATACATGCATGAACTGAACATTATACACATTGTACATGTTGATCAATTTAAGAAAAAAATACTGTTTCAGCTTTAAAGTGCTTTGATGCACTAGCTTAATAAATTAGAATTATTTGCTTTAGATAATGGTAATCTTAATATATTTTAGAAGTTGTTTTATAAATTTAGTTGCAACATCAGCTACCCTGTGTTGCACTGGAATACTAAATATTACTGCGGTATACTACAGAGGAAAGGAACTAATTCTCACATTAGTTATTGAATCTACAAATAGCATGTGGAATGACTCATCACTGTGATGATCAATAAGTCAAACATTTTTCTTCTTTTTCTTCAAACACTTGGTGTTTTTGGTGGTGCTTTTGTTATAATATAATATTGCAAATTTAAAACCTTTGCCCATTGTTCTATTGTCGGTCTCAAAAAAGACGACTTGCAGATCTTGATTTTGGACTCCATTGAACAGCCCTTGGTCTTGACTTGATTTTGCTGCTTACACTTGCAACCAGTCATACCTTCAACACGTCCCACCTTAGGCACCCCATTCAAAGTTTTCTGCACACGCCACTGCTGACAGCAGGCTTTATAAATATCCAATTTGTTGACAGCGAGTTTGTCTCGCATTAAAATCATTGGGGAGGTGGCCAGCCATTTGTTTACATTTTAAAAAACACAATCAAGTTGTTTTTGATTAAACCATGTTTTATTATTCCTAATATTAGATGTAGATACACAAGTCAACAAACATTATTTTCGATCTGTAATGAAAATGCTCCACAGCACACTGACATCGTGTGGAAGGGTCTGGTATTACAGACACGTACCTGAAAATGGACAGCAGTTATAATTGTTGCAATAAGTTGCATTAGTAACAGTAGCAGTAGTAGTACTAACAGTAGCAATAATGCTAATAATAGCAATTAATAATAGTAGTGGTATTAACAACTCTGAATTACCCACAGAGGAAGGAACAGACATTCATCAAAATTAATGAGAAATGAAGGTAGGTGGACAGGCTCATCAAATGCTGCAAGACAGACCACTGGATGATAAAATACAAGCTCCCACCAGACAGCATATTCCCTGCCTTCTCCTAAAAAAGAAGGCTCAAATTGCCACCAGTCTTCTTTTTCACTCATATCTACTTATCAAGGAAAATATTGTATTTTCTTCGTAAGTACTCCATTGTTACAAGTACTCTTATAACCAAAAACTCATCTCCTTGACATCGATAATACATACTTTCCATTTTCTGGTCAAAGCTCACCAGTAGCACAATGTTCTTTTAACAGGATGCCATATGCAACACCGAATCACAGCCAGCTGAGTACATTTCCACAAGACTGGGTCGTCAGGGTCATTCTGCATTGAATATGCAGTACAGTATGTGTGTGTGAGTGTATGTGAAAGAGAGAGTGAGCTTGTGTATATTTTTGCTTCAATTTGGCCACACTAATTTGAGTCATGAATATTAACATTCAAATGAACTGATAAGAATTCTAGACTTTTAACCTTGAATTCACTTACATTAACTGGCTTGCTGTGTCTGACGTCCAGATCAGAGATAAAGGTACAAAGTCTTTAAAACAGTTCATCCATAGGGGGAAAATGAAACTGTGCACAGTGCATGCTTATCCAGTTGGCTCACTTATGTATGTAATGAGCTCATTAGCTTTGTTCCCAAATAGTGAACATGTTGACAGATCTTAGTGTAGTTGAGTCAGAAGGGGACTTCAGTGCCTAAACTAGGCTGAAACCAGGAGCTGCGTCTCACACCTGGGACAGAAACTCCCATCCACAGAGACGAGGCAGTCAGTTTGATCAAGTATGGGCTAGTTACTGTCAACTTTTAATTATTTTTTACCATAACTGAAGTTAGTTCAATAGTCTCACAAACTAGATGTACAGATATTTCTCTTCTCTGATTTGGGAATTCAATACACATACAGGGTCTTTCAGTGGGCGATGGTCCAGGTAGCCATGCTGTCCCACTGGTTCCACATTCATTTAGGACTGGAAAATCATTTGCTCACTGCTTGAGATTTTGTTTGGCCAACCCATCTATACTGTTTCAAACCACTGCAACCATATGCAAGTTCCTGTGTACTAATCCAAACCTCCACAGCATGGGCTATATCATGCCATGCTATTACCAGGGTTGGGAAGGTTACTTTTTAAAATGTAATCCATTACATAGTACTGATTACCTGCTTAAATTTGCAATCAGTAAAATAATCCATAAGAATAATTAAACTCAGTAATGTAATCCAATTACTTCCTGTTGCTTTTTGATTACTTTGGCAGTTAGAAAAAGCAGTTTAACACTTGAATTCCAGTTACCAATTATAGTACAGTAGTTATCAACAACAGTAATTACTTCAAGATGTATACAGTTATGTTATTCTCTATAGTCTAACAATCTAAATGCCCTTTTCCTTTCAAACATGTTTTTGAGGAATCTAACAAAAACACATGTTTTTTTTTTCAAAAGCATGTGATTACTTCTTTTTTTTTTTTTTACAGTAGCTATATCGGATTGCCATGACGTTTTTGGGGATTACTGTAATCCCATTACATATAATCAGTTACTCCCCAACCTGGCACATTAAGTGATCTCATGTGCGTAGAGAACATCAACACAGAAGATAATTGGAGACGACAATGAGACACGTACAAGTAAACCTACATGAAGTCATGCCACATATGCACGAGCGGTGCATTGGTTACTATTCTTCAAATTCAACACATCTGTCTGCATATTGCACCTGGGTATATGATCCACTGACATACATTAGATCATTGCCAAGGGGCATGTTTTAAACATTCGTACATTTGTACTGTGAACAATAAAGCTTCCTTTTAGTGGTTAAGGACTGTTCCAATGGAAGGAAAGGCTGGGCTTCTAAAAAGGTTCAGTATAGCAGTAGTGGGTTCAAGTAAACTCCTTTCTCCCTCCCGCACATTCTTCACCACTTATCCAATCTCACTTCCACACCCCTCACCCCACCTGTAATGAGACCTTCCAACCCTCCGTCTGTCCTGCTGCTCGCCTCCCTACAGTCTGACACACAGAATGTGCTTCAGCTTTGGATCTACAACCTGCCCCGTGCCTTTACAGCACTACATGGAGAGAAGGAAGTAGGTATTGAAACGGAAATCTGAAAATCACCTCGGAGGACTGCTTAGCTCGCTGGTAATGTCGGCTTATACATAACAAAACCAAAAGCAAAGAAAAGCCAATTTTATTTTGTTTTGTGTCTGGTTTTTGTGTGCATGTGTGTACCGTAAGAAAAGCAGCATCCATCTGGCCACCTTTGATCAGGAATAACATAAACGTGCAAAATCCACAGCACCACAACTCACACACACACACACACTCACTAGAAAACTAATCTTATCTGCTTTATACAGAAACAAAGAAAGCCAAAAATCAAGCAGAAAAGATCACTCAAAAGAAATAATCAAATACAGGCAAAATTAGAGATCAAATAAAAAATAAAACCACTTTAAATATATATATATCATTTTGCCAATGGTGAAACTGCACACTGCTAAAATTGATTGAGCTTTATTTTTTCTCAAAAACACCTCATGAACTGTCATTCCTAGAAAGAAGAAAAACAATACAAACAGGGGCAAGCCCAACATTCTCCACTAGATTAACCAAATTTTTGTTTTGCTCCACAACATGAATCAAGATTATCTACCGTCAAATGTATTAGTTTCTTGTTTTCTCAAACCAGCAATAGCAAAAGATAAATAATAATAATAACAGCAATAATATTGGTAAGGTTAATAACATCAATACCAAGAACAAAAGAGAGACTGATGTGGTCCTCCCCAAGGAGAGACAGCGAGAAAGGGGGAAAGGAATAAAAAGAGTATGCACCTTAGTGGAACGCCATCATCCATCATTTCTGGTATTAGTGACACGGCATCAAAAAGGCATGGCTAGTCAAGACTCACTGAGAAAATATTTTTACTGAAGAAAAATCATTTTGGTGGAATGGAATTGACTTGGGGCCATGAAACGTAGTAGTTTAGTATACCTCTAGGCCCTGCTAATGCTAAACACCTGCTGCCACTCCTTAAACAACTTGGTTTCTGTTAGTGACTCAGAGTAATAAGCTGTTTGTTGGCTGAAATTGAGGCCTTTCATTTGTTGGGTGCAGCTGAATGTGAAATATGGACTGCGTAAGAGAAAAGGAAATGACAGATAAAAAGGGAGAACGAGAGAATGAAAGAGAGAGAGAAGAAACAAAGGTCTATGGAAGCCACATAGCTGTCGACAAACTCCTTAGGACCAGCACTGAGAGCAATGTGTTTGTATGACTTGTTTGTACTTTCCTTTCTGCCTGTTTCAGTTTGTTGAAATTTTGACAAATGATGTGTCCATCAATGTTTTTTACAAATGTTTTATTTTTTCTTGCCAAAGAAGCTGAACCTCTTCTCGCGATCCTTCTCTTTCCCCTCTTTGTTGCGCATGGTAACGCCTCCAGTATCGCCTGAGCTGGGGGACATGGGAGGCATCGTCATTGCTCGGCTGAGGGCCCGAGGCCCCCCGGGGGAGTCCCCTGCTCCTCCTGCTGGAATGGAGCAGTGGATGGAACGGATCCAGGAGCTCATCTCCACCTTCAGACAGACAGAAACTTTCGTTACTCTCCTCATTCAGGCACAGCGTCCCAGTACACCGGAAAATATTGTTTTTACACAAACATCATTGTATGATAATACATAAAACCTTTCCATGTTATTCTATTCTGATCATTCTATTTCATACACTCACCTCATCCTTTGCTTGGAACAGGTACTCTTTACCGTCTCCTAGCCTGCAGACAGAGTTGGAGAGATAAGCTGTAAGTCGAGGCTAAAGCACATCTCACTATTTCACCCATTTTCTTGGTAGTTCATCGTGGCATTTCACTATATTTCATCACTTAATTATCATAGGTTGACGACAACTGTATATTCTCCATTGAGGATCCTGATTCTGAGGTCTCTATTTCCTCTCTCTCCTCTCACCTGAGCTTGAAGACATATTTCCTCTTCTTGTAGTCATGGGCTACCTCACACACGGCCTCTCCCAGGCTAATCGGTACCTCTCCATGGTATGGAATGCCGTTGCTAGCACTCTTGTTGTCTTTATAGAAACCAAGGCTTCCTTTCCTAAGGACACAGTACACGTTCTGCCAGGACCTATGGGAACAGAGAACGGTGATTAGGAGGGGCATGTGTCAATCAAAACTAGATATATTTCATGTAAATATATCTATAATGTCTTCCTTTTTTAATATCTTCCAGTGTGCCCCTATGCCCCTGAAATATTTTCAAGTCTCTCTTTCAACTGATTGAGGCCAGTATGAGTATCAACTGATTGGGTACAGTATGCCTCCATATCCCCAGTTTGACTCTCTCAGTAAGGCAGTAATATTGCAACTCACAGCTTTAAAATCAAAGATAAAGCAGGCACCTTAGCCCGGAAGTACAGAACCCTGTGCCTTGCCCTGACTGTCTCCAAGGACAGGGATGGGCAGATAAGACGGTTAATGATGTATTGTTACCACATATATTTGTCCTGATTCACACAGATGCTGAGACAGAACCGACTGCACAACTTTGTCATTTCTTTTCCAACCATCATCTTTTCCAATCAGTTCCACTAAAATCAAGTTTTGAGTATCTGACCTCCTGATCTCAACGTCAGAGTCCTAGCATTCTCCACTTCACCGACTCCCCTCACAACGCCCACCTGCTAGCTGCCTTTTTGCTGTGGGACTCCATCTCCTGTTTTCGACAGAGCATCCCCTCCATGATTTCTGGGTCTGACTCTGCTCCACCCCTGCTTGGTAACGTGGCAGACGGGTCCAGGCGAGAGGATGCCAGGCCGCTGTCCCGACCCGGTCCGTTCGCCGACTCGGACTCAGAGCCCTGGGGTTCAAAGGAGAATATGAATGGTAGTCAGGAGATGGAAAGACACGTAGTTGTAAGCAAGCAGTGAGCAGCCATTCACAACCATAGATGAAAAGCCATGACGACTCTTGCTTTGACGGCACTGTATGATAAAGGGCCACATTAATGACCATCACATTACACTGACTTTAAACATGACTAATACAGTCGCTCAGATAAGTAACTCCAGCTAATCCCCACCTCTTTCAGTGCACTTTCTTGTTGACTAATTTCACTGTAGAAGTTACAGTAAAGGAGAAATTGGACAGCAAAAACGCCATCTCTTTTCCCATAAAGTATTAGAAGGGTAATGTTTTAGTTTGGGTTCAAATACCATGCATACAGAAAACATGTTTGCTACACTAAGCGCAAGTATTCTGAAGTAAAGTCCACCCTACACCCATAAAGAAGTGAAACAATTTCAAAAGGTAAATACTGTTCAAAATAAATCTAAAGATAAAATCCAATCTAAAGATAAAATCTGTGTAACATGAGTGAAATGTGGAACACATTTTTGAAAGTGTGGCAATTTTTACCATAAGAAATAATGGGATAAATACTTACAAACAAGATTAATCTTAATTCAATTTTACAATATATTCAAAAAAGTTTCATAAATTTCTGGGCCCCTTCTATAGAATAGAGTACTACGCATAGAATTCAAACAAAAAATCCCAGATAATTCATTTTGGAATGACTTTGCAACACAATGCGCAAAATGTCAAGGATCTCAGTACTTTATTGAGCGACTGTATATAAATAAAGGATAATGGCATAACACACAGAAACACAGACACAAAAACATACACAAACACACAGTTCAACTCTCTAAAGCCTTTCATCTCAATCACAATCACATAGATGAGGACTAAGACAAATGTTCTGACTTATATTTACAATATGAATCTAAAATATCAAATCCACAGACAGAGGGATGCGTTTAAAAACAAACAGTAATCCTGTATTTGAATCATGACAGCAGCAGAAAGCATTGTAAGCCAAGATTCGAGTTTTGTGTTTCTTCCAAATAGGGATCCATTGTCATTGGTTTTGTTTTCCAGCCAAAATGTCAAATTCTACTTGAGAGAATATCATTTCCTACCATCAAAGAGCAGTTAAAATGACTTCACCAAATGATTTTCACACCCAAATCAGGAACACCACATCTAGGGAAAGACTAAAACGAACAACCTACCGGTATGTATAAATTTGCTTTGAACTATTACAATTATCACCACATTAACTACTGTGGTTTCTACTGTCTGTTACAGTCGCTCCTGTCCTGGTCAATATAGGTAACATGTGCAACAGCACTCAGACAGGCTTCAACATCTTTGATCCATGACCAGAATCTGTTCATGAATCTGCATCATGCCTCAGCACAGCAATATGACTCAATGACATTGCGCAGTGCATGAATAAATAAAGCAATGGTTGCATCTGTGACGGAGAGCAATGGCTTCTCAATAGAAGAGAAGAGGCACTGCAGTTGACCAGGAGCTGAGCATAGGCAGTGAGGGGGGCAATGAGGAAGCTGACCATGGCTTGGTACTCACACGCTGCAGCTGCTTTGGCTTACACACACGTTTAGGCTCTGATTTCTTTCCCACTGACAACGATAGCGATAATGACTGCTGGTAAAAATGCAATAAGAAATTGTTACGAAATATTTGTCCGTGGCAGAAACTTGCTGATACTAATTACTAGGGGTGCCCTTATAGGAGATTTGTTCTGAATTGACTTTCAGCCACATTACCAAAACAAATTACAAATTTGTTAACCCTAACTCTGTCAAAAACCAGCAAACTATGAGTGGCCTGTAAGAAAATACAAATGCGAGGTTGTCGTATTAGTCAGAGATTTATCAAATTACTTGACTGACACAAATTTTCATGGGTATATTCGAGCAGAACAACTGTCATAATCTGGCTGCAAAACCAAGAATTATGTGGGCTCAGCTTCAAAGTGTATTAATTTGCCCTGTGCTCAAACATTGTGTGCCACACCTATCTTTTGTCTAAATAAATAATAAGCATAGGCCTGCATCAACTGTCTCTTCAATTCAATTTAAATATCTTTGTCTATTAAATGGAAAGCTGTGTATCACTTGTGTGTGCATAAGAGGATGAGTGCATGAGGGAGAGAGATAGGTTTAGAAATGGAGGACTCACCATGTTCAATTACGCTTGAACTATACAGTAGTTTATGCAGAAGTCATACTTTTACCATTGTGATTGGGTTCTAGTTGCAGCAGTCAACAATTGTGCGGGTTACCCGCAATACTGATGAAGTCCGAGACACACAGCTAAGAAAAGTTCAAAAGGTTTTCATATTCGTTTGTCAGATGAGGCCACCCAGATAATGTAGAGATGGCTCGCATCGTTTGAATGACGCTTCTCTTCGGTGGTCAGCTGTAGACCTATAGGCCTTATTAGTTAGGCCGTAGCCCATTATAATGTTTGCATTGACTCATCATTTCAGATAAGGTGCTTCTACAATATGAACTGCTTCGCCAACTTCATTTATCGTCAAAGCATACATTTTCTTTACCGCCTGTCCCTCATATAAAACACTGTTGATAGTTGCCGCTTGTGTTTCACATGAATTGACCTTTCTCTCAATTATACTTAAGGGGCAATCTCCGATGGTAAACTGTGATTCAGACGTTTAATTCCACAATGATAATTTAAAATATTTTCTTTCAAGTTGGTAATCATGATCGATATAATAATATGACAAGGAACAACTAATCAATTTGTGAACACCGTTGTTGACTAGAGTAGAATAGACAGAACCTGACACAGAGGGACACACACATACAAACAAACGTACAGAGTCATGTCATACATATATGACGTTGTATGACTTTGTTGCATTGTGGAAGTAAAAACTGTAAAATGTAATACTGTAAAAATATTTACACTGATCCTCAAAAATGTGTCTCACCTGTGACGTGTCATTGTCGCTGTGTACTCCATTCACTGATACTGACTGATTCAGTGTGGTCTGGTCCAGACTGGTTCTGTGTTAAAGAGAGAGAGAGAGCGAGAGAGAGAGAGAGAAACCCAGTGAAAACAATGTCTGGTTATACAGCAACACCCTTTAGCTCTACCAGGAACTCCCTGCTAGTTTACCTGGCTGCAGATTCATGTGCTTGACTCTCTGTCTCAGATTGTGCCACTTCTTCTGCTAGGAGTGGTGTAGGGGGTCGCCGTGCCCTCTCCTCCTCCTCTCGCCTCCTCTGGATCTCTTGTTCCTCCAGCTGAAAAATGGAAACTCGGTAATGCAACGCTGTCTAAACTTAACACATCCTAAACAAGGGAAGGTCAATGCCTAGATTCATGGATTAAGTGGTGGGTATCCCATACACATCTGACAGGTGGGCACACAAACCAATCTCCAGGACACATCTAATAACATTCTATCTATCTATCTATAAAGTCACCCCTGTCACTTACTGTAGTGAGTTTCTCCAGCAGCACAAAGCGCTCTTCCCAGCCCGCAGCAAGCTTCTCAAAGGCCTCATGGCGCTTGATTAGGCTCTCCACCTCATCCACGTTTGAGCCCAGCTCTGCTGCTCGCACCAGAGGTTCCTGTCCTGCCAACCAAGACTCTGCCACATAGGCATCCCGACCGAACTGCAACACCTCCAGCACTGAGACACAGATAGAGAGAGACAGAGAGAGAAAAAGAGAAAGGGATAACATTGAGATAATGAGAAACTAAAACACATACATAGCATCAGCAAATACAATTAGTTAGACAGACGCACATACAGTAACACACACACTTGGTACAGACGTGCATACCAATTTGTAAGTGGTCCATCTTGTCTTGCCACTTCTTGTTGATCTTGTCCCTCTTTTCCTGGAGCTGGGCCAGTTTTTCCCGGATCTGTGAAGCAGTGAAGATCAGGTAACACATCAGCAGCAAACGAGAGGACACATGAGAAGAATGAAATGAAGCAATAATCTATGATGAGCCGTGGAATATGTAGCCATTTAAATTCAACACTAATCATGAACATGTTCCCTTTTTCCTAAAAACTGTTTCTTGTGAACGTGCACGAGAGTGTGACTGCAGATATTTGTGCAAGTAACCTGGTGCAAAATACCTCATCAGCTGCATAGTGATTATTGTTGATGAGAGTGTTGCCCATCTCAGTACAGGCAGTGAAGCTGTCTGCCCTGGTCTCAATCTCTGACTTGATGTCCTGGTGATTGGCAATGACCAACCCTGCAGAAGACACATCCCTGGGACAAAAGAAAAGAGAGAGGGGAGATTGGAAAGAAGTTTTAAAAATACCTATGATTGATCATACCAACAATCTCATTAAGTCAACTGGAGAATTAAACAGAGAAGCAAATTCACCTGGGGCTGTCATGGGCATCAATCTGCAGGTTGACACCGTCCATCCACAGCATGAGGTCTCGCACCATGTTGAAGAAGCGGAACTTCTCCACGGTGTCCAGCAGGAGGAGCCTGCGGGCCTGGCCAGCCTCCAGCAGGCCCTCCCAGGCCGAAGTCACGGCGTGTTCGCTCCTGTGAATTTCCTCAGCCTTCTCCCCAGCATAGGCCTTCTGTAGCCGTGCTGCGTCATCTTGCAGCTGGTTCACCTGGCAGGTGGAAGGGAAATAGGGGACATTCAGTTTTCAAAAAACATGCCCCTCTCGGCTTTCTTGGCATCTAAAAAAACATCGTGTCTACTACACACAGTATACAATAGGCAGGACAGCGTTCATTGTTTTGAGATCTCTTTTTCGATAGACAGCTGACCTGTCCACTGAGGGCCTGGATGTCATGCTCGAAGGTGTTGTGCTGTCTGTGTAGGTGCTGGACAGTGTTCAGGTCACGGCCCAGGTCAGAGGGCAGCGCCTCCCTCTTCTCCTGGACACGGCCAAGCGCCTCCATGGCATCCTGATGGAAGCGGTGCAGCTCATAGGAGGCAGCCAGCATTTGCGTGCGCGTGTCGATCAGCTCCAGCAGGTCGGCCCAGGCCTCGTTCAGCCCATCCTTCCACTCGGCCACGCTGGCGTTCTCAGGGTGACCAGACTCAATCAGGTCATCTGCCAGCCCGTTCACACCGTCCACACGCTCCTGGCCAATGGTGCTGGTGTCACGAGCAAACTCCCGGAACTTGTCCCTCAGCATCTGAAGAAGAAAAGAGTGAGCAAAGTAATTAATTCAGCTTTACTTCCCAAAGCTTCAGTGTCTGCACTGCATGTGAATGAGACAAAACTCACTGTGACATGTTCATAGTCCTGTCCCAGTTCATGGGAGCCAGCGACCACCTCCCGCTCAGCAATCCACTGTTCCAGGTCATCCACCTCCCGCTTTAGCTGGGTCAGCCTCAGCCTCTCCTGAAGCCGCCCACGACGCTCCTCCGCAAGGTCTTTCAGCCCTGCGTACAGCTTGTCTACTTGGGCTTGCCGTAGGTTGATTCTATCGCTGTTACATTGGAATTAAATCAAGCTCTTGATCAGTGACAGTGGGAGAACAATTTGGTACATCACCATGCACGTGTGGAATTCCAGTTTTATTGTGCTAATGATGCTACAACATTCAGATCCACGTGTGGCCTCTCACCTCTCTGGGTGTTCACTGGTGACCATGAGGCGGCTGCTGTTGGCAAGCTGGTGAATGGTTTGGGCGTAATCTTCGAGTGCCTGTTCCAGGATCTGGTGCTTCTTCACCATCACTAATGCGCTTTGCTCGTCCTGGGAGACAACCACAGGAAAAGAGCAGCATTGTAAGTGGTTGCATCAAGAGCAATTACACACGTCTTGTTTTCTCTCAACTCACCTTGGCTTTTTCCTCTGACATCATGTGTAGCTCCTGCTCTCCCATCCAGGCCTCAGCCTCAGCTGCATCAGTGTAGAACTGCTGGGCGCGGTTAGCCTCCATGAGACGGGCATGGCGCTCATCTGTCTCAGCAATGAGCTGGGCCCATAAGTCCTTCAGCTCAACCAGGCGGCCCTCTAGGACAGTCTGCCTCTCACCATCTACCTGGCTCTGGGTCCTGCCTCGTCTATGGATGTCATCGATACGAGGCTGATGGCCCTGGATCTCCTTCTGCAATGTCTGAATGAGAGACAGAGAAGATGTTCACTTTTACTGGTGGGTAGGCAATTGTTTTCCTCACATTTTCCCTTAGGTCTGTAGTCAATAAAGATATTTAATCATTTGAGCCACCTCTACCTCCCTTCAAATCACTGTTTCTAATCCAACATTTTTCATAAAGTATTGCCAATTAATCACCCCACAGTCGTGTGTTAAAAAAAAGCAATAGATCTCTGTCCATCACTGTACCTGATTCTTCTTTATTAGCAGCTGCACAGTGGGCAGGTCTTTTCCATGGTCTGTGGAGGTGGCCAGGGGCATCCTCTCCTTCACCCAGAGCTGGGACAAGAACAACAGATGAATGATTAAAACAATGACCAACAAGAAAGATAAGATACAACAGAAATACAACTAGATCCATATATCATTTGTGTAGTCAGGCAGGTAATCCCACTCACAATTTCATCCTCCAGATCTCTGTTGAACTGATGTGCTTCTTTGGAGGCGAGCAGCCGCTGTCTCCTCAGTGTGAGAGGGTCCTGAAGTTTGCCAAAGCTGTCGGTGACACGCCTCTGCTGTCCATCTACCTCAGCCAGTCCGGCATCCTCCTGTGACAGGGCCAGGGCCTGAGACTGCAGGGACTGCACCTCCTTCTCGCGCACCTCCATCTGGTGCTCCAGCATCTACACAGGGACAATGCAGGGATGTCAGACAAGATGGAATTACCATTTGTCATAGACCGAGACCCAGGTAATTGGCAAAAAACTGAATGTGTTTGTGAATACTCAGCAAATGTCATGTCACAATTTTATTCCAATTTAACACAGTGGGCAAGTATATACCAAGATATTAATTACTGAACGTAAAGATTTTTTTGTTCAATTTGACTGTCATTATAATGTAAAAACTAAGCCACAGAGGTTTTGGCTAGGTTTTACTATGGGTTACTACAATTAACCCTGTAACATCATGATGATGAGATACCAAACATGCTCCAAATGAGGTGGCGTAAAATCACCATTTACCTTGCCAAGGCAATGGAGCAAGATTGTGGTAATCTCCACAAGTCTCCTCAAAATTATACTTCATATACTAAACGGCTCTGGGTAGTTGCACACACATTCACCCAAAGTAGCTTCAGGGTCTTGATATAAGGGCAGGCATTCAGAATAGAGGATAGTTGAATTTCTATAATTATATAGTTAAGCTCTTCCATCTTTAACACACAAAGTATGTTGTTTTCAGCACTTTTAATATGAGGGTTGATCTTCTGGATACATGATCTTTGTATCATTGAGAACTTGCCCTAATCGTGTCAGTATACCTTTAAACTTTCAGAAGATTTAAAATATGTCAATGTAATTCCTCTTCCTCTTATACTCTTTTGCACTCTACGGATGCTACTTATTATTGCTGCATATTCCTATTGAATGCTTAGCTGATGAAGACTGTGATATATGGTTGGTTTGAATACTGTTGACAAAATGTACTTATTGTAAGTCGCTTTGGACAAAAGCGTCTGCTAAATGCCATAATGTAATGTAGTGTAATGTAATGTAATACGACAGCAGCTCTTGAGAGCAAATATGGCATAGATTGTGCTTAGCCTGTGCAGTGTGGTCTACCTGGTGCTTCTTGAGCAGGATGTTGACACTGGTCAAATCCTTGCCATAGTCTCCGCTCTTCAGCTGACCCTCCAGGTTTTTCAGCCAGACATCCAGAGCTGAGCAGCTCTGTGTAAAGAGCTCTGCCCTGTTAGCATCAAACAAGCACTGGGCCTTGGTGCGGGTGGTGCCCTCCAGCTCTTCCCACTGGCGCTGTAGGCCGTCCAGGGTCTGCTGGACCACAGGTTGCAGCTCCGGCTTCTCAGTCACCAGCGCATGGCCCTCCTGATGGGGACAGAAAACACATGAGGACAGGGTTTCCTTTGCATTCATTTAGCTGCTGTGGCCACCCCACAGCTGGAAAATTGTCCCCATAGCACGAAAAATTTAAATAAAATGAAAATTAACAACCTGGCCTTATTGCTCAGCCTGCCCAAAAACAAATAAACTATTACAATTACATTTACAGTACAATTGTCCATATATAAATATCCAAATAAGAGCCATTCTTAAACTGCAACACCTAGTAGAACTGATCCTGGAATGGGCCAAAGAGCAAACCTGGGGCTCAGAACCAAAATGACCCATTTGTTAATGTATTCAGTAATAATGATGATTAATATAAAAACGGTCACACCTTATCGATTTTGTCCAGCCAGTCTTTGTTGGAGGCCAGCTCTGCCATGAAGGCCTGGTGTTTCTGCCACTTGCTGTGGAGGTTTCTGGCCTCGTCGTATGACATGTCCTGAGCCGTCAGCATCTTCTCATTGATCCACAATGTTAGCTAGAGAGAAGACAATAGTTATTAAATACAACTGATTGACACTAAATCTATAGCTTTTATCTGTTATGATTAAAGGAGCCATTTCCAATACGTCATTATACTCTTTTCAATAATGGGTGACTTTTGCATGTTTACCTCCTAAGCATCATTATTTATTCACCTGGCTATTGTTTTATTTTATGTCATTATTACCTCCTGTCCATCTTGAAGGAAGTGCTGAAGTTCACGGTTATCCTTAAGCTTCGTCAGCAGTTCATTTGCAGCCTGCTTATTCTTTTGATGCCTGGAGAAAATGAAGGAGAAAGCTAAATGGGCCACTCTTCAAAGAGGAAAACTCACATTCATGGATTTTTCTCCCTTCCTTTACTCCTCCTCTAACCTCTCCTGGATGGAGTCAGCTTTTTCCTGGATCTTATCAGAGTTGGCATTACAGTCATTAATGAGGCGGCGGCCGGCCTCCACCACCCCGGTGATCTTCTCCTCACTGGCCTCTGTGGTGGTCAGGAAGTCCTCATGCTTCTTAATGGCCTCCTCCGCTCCCTGAAGGCTGGTGGGCATCTCGGTGTGGGACAGCACATACTCCTACACAGAGAGGAAAGCAATGTTAAAAAAATACATTTCTTACAGTTAAAATTAAGTTAAAAGTTAAAATTGGTGATATGCTGAAGAATTCAAACCAGAATGAGTTACAAACATAACTTTCTTGTTTTATTCAATAATTTCCATTATTTTTCCATTGCTGTCTTTGAATTTCTAATTATTACTTGGGATTAACAGCAGAAACTGGGGTCTTGGGCAATCCCATCCAGGTTCTTTCGACCTTTACATATGAATGAACATTACAATACCTGGGAAAATAATTAAGAGTTTTATACACATTTAACTTATAAAGTAGTGTTTTTATTTTAGTTCATTCCAATTTATATGCCAGCTTTAACTATAATAGTAGTTCTCCGGACTTAATGGCTTTGCAAATAGTCCTCGTACAGTGGTCTACACCCTACAGCTCTAGGCCTATGACCTACTTACAACACAGCTCTCTTTACTTCTCTCTCCTTCCAACAACTTGCTCTATTGTGAGAGCTAGGCGTGTGAGTACAAATAACTGGGCACATAGGCAAACAAACAGGCTAAAAACACCACAACCATGAAATTAGCATAAATATGGGCAAGTGCTGACAAAGCATCTTGATAAACCAATACAACTTCATTGTTTTTAGCTCAGTTACTGCTGCACAACTGATGATTGAACTGATCAAAAGCGACAAAATCACTAGCATTTGTAGAGATGCCACTGTAGGGGGCAAGGAGACCAGACAGTCCAGTGAGAAATTAGTTATTAGTTCTATATTACTATCCTAATCTTTGAAGGACTCCTTCAGGAAGGAATTATGTGTTTAGTTGTCACAAGTGAAAAAGAGCAAACAGTTCAGTTGATTGTAGTTATTCTAACCTCTTTTCTGCTGAAAGGCAGATTTTGTGATGACTTCAACTATTAGTCAAGCTTTTCCCTCACTCCATTATATTTGAGGCTCAGGTAAGGTTTTGGCGTCAAATTTGGCAGTAGCTGTCGGACTCAGTTTAGGTAGGGCCTCACTGTCTCAGGCTTCAACTCCATCATGCTTTTCTTCTTACCTGGCTGTTGAGGAAGGCCTCTGCCTGCTTTGCATCTCTCAAGAAGGTCTGGAAGTCAAAAGCTTGGGCCAACAAGCTGTGGCGGTTCTCCCACATGCGACGCAACTCGTGCCAGCCAGTGTCCAGTGCCTGGAGCCTCTGGGCCAAGAACATGTACTGGGCATCTGTCTGACCTTGGGTCACCTCCTCACCGACTGCTCGCATCTTCTCATAGTCCTCCTTGTAGTTATCCACCTCGTTCTTGATGCTCTCGTGCTGGGCCAGCAGGCTCTCAGACTCAGGCAGAGAGGTGGGAATGTCCTCTGAGGCCACGGCTGTCTGGGTGCGGGATAGCCAGGACTGGAAGTCATCCAGATCCCTAAGGAAGCCCTGCAGCTTGCTGGCTTCGCCTAGTGACTCCTCACGCCGCTTCATGGTGGTGTTCAACTCCTCCCATACCTTTTGAATCTCTGCCAGGTGCGCTTGGATCTCCTCAGCCTGGTCTGGGTGTTCCTTGGCCAGCTCTTCTGCCTCCTTTCTCATGTCATCCAACTTGCCCTTGAAAAGGCATGAAAAAGAATGTGAAGATAACTCAGCAGCTGATCACAAAAGTAATTTGCCTCATTTTCTTTGATTATTTATGGTCCAGTCTCTTCTGTTCCAAGCCCACATCCATAAGATTGTACCTCTAACCTCTGCATACCTGAATAGCCTCCAGGTCCCTCTCCATGCCAGTGAGTTTGCGTTGCAGTGCCATCACTCCAGCCAGGTCATTGCCCAAGCTCTGAGTGGATTCAATAACCTTGGTCTTCTCTTTCATCCAACTTTGGATCTCATTACACTCCAGGTGGTAGTTCTGGATGTTAAGGGCTGACTCCAGGTCTTGCTTCTTTTGACCAGCCAGCTGTTCGAACTCCTTCCATCTGGGGACCACACCAAAGGCAATAATCAAAAATACTAACCAGTGTTCATTACATACAAATATATTTCTGTGTAAAAGATTTGGGTTTTACTATGCCGTCTGTACAGCAACATATGACAGCTCTGACCTGTTGTTCAGTTGGTCTTGTGTCTGGTGGATTTGGTCTTTGCTGCAGTTGTCAGAGCTTAACAGCTGCTCAGCCACCAGGTTCACATCAGTGACGCGAGTGCCCAGGTTGTTCATCTCAGGTTCCAGTGTCTCAAACCTGCAGTCACACATAATATACAGCTTCATTTCACTCATTATCAAAAGTCTAACCAACTCCAGTAGATAATAATATATCTGACAGAAAATGTTATGTTTTATGGACAAGCTAGACTAGATCTAGAAAAAAAGTTATCATACACTTGAATATTATCTACATTTTACGGTAATCACATCCTCCAGACTTCCAGGCCCTCCTGAAGAAATTCATCAACAGTACCCCATATGTTTTATTTCACATATTTAACAATATTAATGGATAGGCCATTATCATGAGCCTTAACTTCCATGCCTACATCTTGAATAGGGTTTGTGGGATAACAAGAATGCAGCTTATCACTACACTTCCTACAAATTCAATTTTCTGAATTAACATTGCTCCCTTACTGTCCTCCCAAACTGACCTCTGCTGCACCACCTCCAGGTCCTCCAGTTTGGTAGGGATCTCCATGCCATGTAGCCACTGCTCCTTTTCTTCCACCCACAGCAGGCAAGCACCAGCCTCACTGAACATGCGGTAGAGGGCCAGAGCACCTTCCAGAGCCTGGCGCCGAGCTGCTGACAGAGACTCCAGCTCCTCATAGCGTTGCTCAATAGCAGGCAGACGACCGTCCACCTACAGACAGCAATGGACAATAATTTTGTATTATAAACAGCACAACATCATGGAAAGAGTATGAAAGACGATTAAATATAAGCATACAAACCTGGGGGGAACTTATGTAGGCCTGTGGCAGTGCCAGGGCCTGCTCGTGCAGGGAGTCGATGAGGGGGCGGTGGCTCTGGATCTCCTCCTCCACCTCCCTCTGCTTGCGAGCTAGAGTCTGGGTGGAGAACTCATCATGGCCCACCTCCTGACTGGACACCTGTCTAAGCGTCTCCATGATCCAAGCCTCCATGTCATTGGCATCTGTTTGAAACTGATGCAAGGCCACTGCCTCCTTAAGCCTCTGCTCTCTGAGCTGGGTTGTCTGGGGAGGAGGAACAAGAACAGCAAGATTACAAACAGTATTTGTGCAATATTTGGAGAAAATGGCTTCATACTATTCCTCACTGTTTAGCAAGAGCAAAGAGTTGTGATTTAATCAACACCACCCACCTCCTCCAGGTGTGCCCACTGAGCACGGATGTCTTGGATCCTCTCAGTGACCTCGGGGGCTTCAACGTGTCCCTCATTAACCAAAGCTTCCCCGGCAGCGATGCTGTGACCCAGAGGGCCGTAGCGGGCTGCCATTTCATCCGTGAAAGCCTCATGTTTACTGAGCAGGTGAAGGGCGGAAGTAAGGTCACGGCCGCAGTCTCCACTGGCCAGGATCTGCTCCTGCTCTCTGATCCAGGCCGCCTCCTCTCCAAGCTCCCATAGGAACTGCCACAGGCGCCGTGAGTCCTCCAGGCGCTCCCTGCGTTCCCCAGCAAGCCGGCCAAGCTCCTCATAGGCCCGGCCCAGCAGGGCAACCTTCTCACTAACCAGTGCCGGCTCACATGGTTTATAGGCTGGCAACGAGAAAGGCAGGAAGAGCAGTAACTTTTTCAGTCCACAAATAAACAGGTTTGAATAAAGCTGTAAGGTTTGTACAGTAAATGTATAAAAGCTTGTTTAAAGTCTCACCCTGTTCATAGGAAGTGAAGCGCTGTGCGGCTCCCTGCACTGCCTTGATCCTTTCTGCTTGGGCTGATATGTCTGCCTCCACCAGAGTGTGCGTCTGCAGCAGGTCCAACACATCGTGCAAATGCTTTCCACTGTCCTGGGACTGCAGACGACCCTGAAAGGGGCATAGAAGATAGTGATCATCCCATCTGCAATGGAAAGTCCTTAATTCTGTCTGGAGCAGTAGGCAGGACACCTACACACCCACAAAGATCAACAACAAAAACAAAATTGCTCCAATCTCTTCTGTTAGAGCAGAAGGCCAGTGAGTGATACAACCAGACATTGGGCTATAAACACAATTATAAGATTGCAAGCGTTTGGTTATATTATATGGTAATGGAAGATTGAATCAGAGACATTTACAGTATGATTCCAGCTACCACTGAAAATTATAGATAGTCAAGCTGTGTAGTAGCTGGAAAGAAGGTTTTATCTGGAGAAAAACAGGGTAATCAGAGGGCTCAGGGTAGACAGGGGAACAAAATTTGCACTGCCAAATTAGGCCACAAGCCAGTGAATTTAAGTCAAAAATTCTTAAACAATTCTGATAAATTATGAGAAATATAAATTTAAGCTGGAGGTGTCACATGATTCACTACCAAAAACAGTGATGAATTTCTTTGCATCACTTTGTAATGCATCACCCCCCACACACACTGTTTCTCGCTTTAGAAAGGTAAAGAAAGCCTCAAGTGCACATTTTGGAGAAGGCTCACATCAATAGCAGCAACTACAGTAGTGCTATATTTGTACAAAGGTGGCAGGTGGGTGATGAGGCCAAGCATTTAGAGCTGGAGGCAGTACTGTGCAGCAGTCACATTTGATCTGAGGCGGGAGAGAGGCACCGTGTATATGCCATTTTCTTTTTAAAACATATGCAAATTGATACATTTCCAACAATTAATGATTCATACCAAAATTTTGCTGGGGGCTGATTGTTCAGATTTCACCCACACACACCTATACATTACATTCACTGGCACTACCACAACATATACATATAACACCATAGGCCTACAATGACAACTGGTCACTAACACCATATGCAGTTTATGCACCCACTATTTCACCTCTGGTACCACGTGAATTTGGGGTGCACACGGACTCTGAGGTGTGTAACACCAAGTTACGTAACAGGTACTCCAAAACCTGCTTATAAAGTCCTGCAGGCTGAGGCAGGTGATGCTCTTTCTCAGACAGTGTGTCTGGATGCTGAGCCAAGTTTCACTTCTTACATGACATTTGTAACACATTTCCCAAATGCTTCTGTGTGTGTGTATGTGCATTGTGCATGGGTTAATAAAGTTCCCAGATGTATTATATTTCTTATTTACGCCCTCTGACCGGGGAGCTAGGTGTCACTAGATTACAAGCTTCAGCCAGTGCAGTTAGAGGTTCGTCCTCACACTGATATTCATTTTGTACCCTATTTCCATCCCCCACTCCAACAGTTAAATCAGGGGGGATTAGCTACATAGCTAACGTATTCCATTTGCCCAAAATGCCCAAAAGATGCCATTCACGCACAACTTGTCATGCAAGTCCCTCTCCAACTGCCCACAGGGACAGCCGCTACATAATATTGGATAGTAATACTTGTGCCTCTATCCTAGTCTTGCAACATTGGACTAGTTGTTTCACTGTTGCACTGGAACGTTTCACTTTAACGCAGTTACATTAATGGAGCGTTACTCAACCGCAAAACTGCCTTATTGTTCAAGAACAAGTCTGGTGGGCAGCCAAAGTTAACCCGAATGCCCTCACACTCTCACCCAACTCACACGTTTGCACTTTGCTGCATTTTGACTGGTTGGTATAGTGAATGATGCTGTAGACATTTTGTTTTACAATAGGACACATTCCGAGTCTTGCGGCCACCTGGGCCACAGACTGCTTTTTTTAGAAGTCAAAATGTAAAATGATCTGTCCATTAGGGTTGTCACGATACCAGAACTGTGAACTTCGATACAATACCAGTTAAAATACACGATACTCGATGCCTCTTTCGATACCACGACAAAAAGAAAAAATCCTTCACACACAAAATACACTGAACAAAAATATAAACGCAACACTTTTGTTTTTGCTCCAATTTTTCATGAGCTGAAATCAAAGATCTAAGACTTTCTCTATGTACACAAAAGGCCTATTTCTCTCACAATTTGTTCACAAATGTGTTAAAATCTGTGGCATTGTGCTGTGTGATAAAACTGCACATTTTAGAGTGGCCTTTTATTGTGACCAGCCTAAGGCACACCTGTGCAATAACCATGCTGTCTAATCAGCATCTTGATATGTCATACCTGTCAGGTGGATGGATTATCTCGGCAAAGGAGAAGTGCTCACTAACACAGATTTAAACAAATTTGTGAACAAAATTTGAGAGAAATAGGCCTTTT
>OMLI01030466.1:0-11377 GCA_900302605.1 Rondeletia loricata | reverse complement strand
AAACGACGGAAGGACCAACAACAAAGGACCACAATGGAAACAAGCTCTAGGGCTTTATTGTGTTTTTATCCTTTTGATCAAGATTATTTGTATTGAATGCTCAATACTTGTTTTACTGCATCAATAAAGACCTCAATCAATCAAAACTTGTCTATTTCCAACTCCTCATATGAGTTTTCTGATAACTCAATGTGGAAAAAGGTTGTCAGGTTTGGGGGTGAACGTTTCAATCATTCAGATGCTTGTGGCACAGGTGCAAATTACTGCAAAGCTGGAAGATAAAGAAAGGGTGAACGGTGTGTGTGTGTGTGTGTGTGTGTGTGTGAGTATAAGAAATGGGGACAGCTATTTTAGGAGGCAGTTATTTGCCTTTAGTTCAGTAAACATCGAACCGTAGCTCTGTGACTGCTTCACTGCTTCACTACAGTGGGCTGTGATTAAAGAGGATGAAGATGTGACTCCTCTTTGTGCTTAATGGCTACTGAAAGAGGTTTGACCCCAGAGTCTCAGGGGTTCTCTCCTTTTCTCCCTCCTTTCCCTTTCCCCTCATTTCTTACATCATTACCTTGACATTCGCTTACCTCTCTCCGTTTTACTGTTAGCTCTCTTAATTTGTTGTTTCACCTCATCACTCACACGTTCTTTGCTTCACGCCTTCATTTACACCCGCCTCTCGCCATTATACAGCTCTTCTCACGTTGTCATTCCCTTTCTTCCCTCTTCTCCCCACCCCTATCTTTCGTCATCTATATCCTCTGAATCAATACCATCCTTGTTACCTCGCTCCCAATCCCTACTCACTGCCCCACCCCCCATCCCCTGGCCCACTCTGTGCCCCACTCCGCACCCCACCCACCTTGTTCTCTCTCTGCCTTCTCCCTCCGATCTCCCTTTCTCTTTTCCCTCCCTTCACCTTTTCCTCTCTCTCTCTCTCTCTCTCTCTCTCTCTCCCTCTTTCCTTCTCTTAGAGCATTTTCTGCTTCATCTGCGAGTCACACCTCGTGAATTATTTAGTTTGGGGGATTTTGCTGCGTTCTCTCACCGTTTACAGCTCAAATACAGATCTCTCACTTCTCCTTTTGAATGCAGAGGTAAGCATCACACCGGGTTTCTGCTTCACACGCTCACTTTCTGGCTGACCACTGGCAAACAATAAGATCATCATAATAAAATGAGGAAGGACCAAGATGGCAAGCCAGGGAAGAGGAAGATAGTTTAGTTTCATATTTTTAGCCAGGACCTAATGAGTATTGCATGCGAGGATTATGTAAGGATATGACAGGGATTATGTTAAATTAAATCCAAGGTAAAGATAAACAAGAACATTGGTCCTGTCACAATCCCCCCATCTCCCGGTCTACTTGACTAAACTGAGAATCATCAAAGATTTATGGCCATTTTGCATGAATAACAATGTCCTAAATGATTGTTTTTTAAATATGAAGTGGCTGATATGATGAAAGCCTACCTGTAGGGATGGTAAATTGATTTAGACTCATCACAAATCTTTTTGCAGCAGAAACAGATCAATTGTACTTTTTTTCACAGCTGCAAAAAGAGCTAGGCTACTCCCAGAAATGAAACATAAAACACGGAGGGGGATTAGGAAACTGCCACGCCCCACTCTGCCCTCCCAGGACTACATCACTCTACCATTTGCCCAGAAAATGTACACACACACACACACACACACTTGGCCGCCAATACCACTAAGCACCTCTGCTGTAAACCTTCCCTACAATCTCACCAGAGGACATTTTTACTGTCACATAAGCATAACGGGGCTTGAGGGGCCGTCCATCACAGGTCTCACTACATCTTCTCCAGACAGGCATTAACCACGTAAACACACTGCAATAGCCTTTTAATTTAAATCAGTGATGCATGTCAACATGATGCATAAGCACTCTACTCTTCAGTACCATATGACTGTATGTTTCGATACCAAGTACAGAGAAATACAGCAATCAAGATGACAATGAAGTGGAGCATGAATATTGTACAATGACATATAATTCATTACAGCGCTTTCCTACTATTGTTAGCGTTACATACAGTATCGTTTTATTCATAATACACTGTATTATTCTTACACTCACATTGTGTTATTAAGTGTTATTGCTCTATGGCAACACAGATTTCAGATTTAATTGTATATGAAACGTTTTTCTTTTTCTGTGAGGGCTGGTGCGGCGCCATGCTCCATTGAAGCTGTTTCTGTTGGGTGGAGCCACACCCTGCTGCTCGCTGTCAGAGAGAGAGAGAGAGGGAGAGAGAGAGAGAGAGAGAGAGAGAGAGAGAAAGAGAGAGAGAGAGAGAGCTTCCTCTGACACACAGCGAGGGACTGAGCACAGTTATCACTGAGGTGTAAAAGGAGGATTGGACTGAATGTGTCTTCTCACCCTACCCAGCCTTTTCATTATCACTGTGAAGAGCTTCTGTGTGACTGAACACAGAGCAGCACTCACTCAAACACAATAATAACCATACAAATTCAACCAAGCACTGATCAAAAATATAAACAGAACACACACACACACACACACACACACACACACACACACACACACACACACACACACACACTACCTCCTAGGCCACACACACACGCCCTGATTTCCTTGCATGACAGTAAATCAACATTCCCTGAATACACTAATATATTCCCATAGGCATCAGAAGACAAAAGGTTAGAGAAGCAGGCTTGTGACTAGAAGGTGGCCAGTTGGATTCCCCAAAGCATCTGGGAATACTGGAATAATGAGACACACTCTCCCTTCCCACAACTTCTGTCAAGGTGCCCTTGAGCAAAACACTACAGGGGAGCATATAGGAGACTATCCAGCACTGTGCACTAGGAAACTCCCAGGTATATCAATGTGAATGCTGAAAAAGGGCATGCATGCTCAGCAAAACCCTTCAGGATAACGGTGAAAAAAAAGGAAAATAGAAGGGAAGAAAGCTTCCTCATTTTGATTCACTGGAGATATTGTCATCTAGAATGGCTTAATACACAAATCAATCCCCCTTTGCCAGCTCAACTGAGACATGTAATCACTCAATATTTCAAAACACTGTCAACAGTGGTGATCTGCCACAATCCATTAAAGCAACTGTGGAGGATATTGCTTTCTTTTTTATTATCATTTTATTATCTTTCATCATTTTATTTGTATCTCTTGCACAATTCCTATAAAAAAAAGATGCTTAATTCAGACAATTTACACAAAGGCAGGTCCTTTCTAAATAAAACCACTTCAGCACAGCACTGAAGTGAATTGTAAAGGCAGACGTCACTGTTGTCTTCATGGGGAGGCAGGTGCTAGACATTGTACTAATTCGGCAACACACCGCAGGCTCTTTATTAATTGCTATATGAAGGGAAGACTAAACAACCATGGATCTTAAATCAATAACCTCCAGCCTCTCATGTGTGTTTCAGCCCTGAACAAGCATTATCTGCAAATCTATTGGGTCAGGGAGAAGCAGAATACAACAGAAGAGCTATGTCCACTTTGAGACTAAATAATACATTGATTGCTATAATGTCAAAAGATTGGTAAGGCAATAACAGTGTGATGTTATCGCCATGTAATGCTATTGCTGATCTTATTGTTTTATATTCCACATATCTTGATATTGCCATTCAATGGATCATACTGAAGGCAGGATATACCCTCCCTTCTCAATTAGCAGGGTGCCTTACAATGAGCCCACACAGAGGGCCACGCCCTGAGCTGGAGATGCTAACGTGTCCGTCCAACCAACCCCACCCGCCTCTCTCCTCCACATTGTGTCTAGCTGCTGCAATGTTATACAACGCACTGCCGTTTCTCCTGTGAACCCCTCCTTTCCCTCACTCCCCTCCCCTCCCCTCCAGTCATCAAGAACCTTAGTCCGCATGTTAAACCTGCTGCTGAGTTGTCACTCTAATGATGCTCAGTGGTGATGAGCTGGCAGAGGAGAGAGGATGAGCTGGTGTAAGTGCAACCGCTTGTCCGTGACATTCAACATTTGGCTGGACAGATAGTGGCATGTGTTTGCTGAGGAATACATTTGCTGTGCATCTCTGGAGAGTTTTTGTAACCAAGTAAAAAAATTTTGGGTATCAACTGTAATTACATCTGATTTCATCTAACGTTATTATATTGACATTACAATTTATAAGGTGTTACAGTAAATACAGAGCTACAGATCCTTGAATTAGAAATTCAAGAGAAAAATGCCATGGTGACTTAAGATGGCTTATGCACTGTTCCTCCGCAAAAACAACAACAACAACAAAAAGCCCCCCAAAACCTATTAAGTTCTCATTTTCTGCTGCCTCCTTGGGATGAAAATAGATGCTGCTCTGACCCTAGACTAAAAGATGCATTGCCTTTTTGGGCTGTACATGTGTGTCTTTGGCAGTGAGAAAGGGAGTCAGGAGGATTCTTTTCTGTAGGCAGAAATCCAGCCTCAGCAGGTATGAAAATAGGCAAAGTGAAAAGGATATTTAGTTCCTTCCCTTCTTGCACATGTCTTCTCTGTTACAAGTTACTTTGAAATAAATCTCTCTATACAATATAGGTTTCAATCCAACCTTGCATCCTCAGTGTGACCAAGTGATTAGTTAGACCTTAATGTTGACCAGTAGATGCTCATCAATAAAGCCCGTCTGTTCCTCACCTCATTTGAGATACATATGCCTGTGAATTAATAAGTGATAATGGTGCATTGTATTAAAATCGGTATTCAAAGACTGTGGCCAATGCAAAGAAGACAAACACCATCAAATAAAACTGGATTAAGTGATATAATTCAAACTGTCAGGTATGCACCTTTTGACACCCGGCCATGCATAAGTCAGCACAGTGTATAAGCCCATTATGTAGATATTGGCAGGAGGAGTGACAAAATGTATGATGAATGTAGCTCTACCCCAAAGCATGTGTGAGCTGACAGGGTGGAAATACATCTGTTTGTCCTCAAACAAATCTGCCTCTTTCTGAAAAGTGAATCTAACAGCATGATACAGCTAAAAGACCACAGGCGTTTTTACAACACTTCATTGATAACATCAGCAATAAAAAGGGAATTTGCAGGAGAAGGTCCTCAGCTTGGGGGAGGTAACTGAGAAAGGTGTGGTGTGTGACCAAAGTGCCACCATCTGGTACAAAGTGGTACATATCTAATTATAAATAAAAACTACAATCCCATGTAGGTTAGGCACACCAAGTTATAGGCAAGTGGAACTTCCATCTTTACAAGTGAAAATTATAATTGCTGCACAAATTCAAATACAGTTTCACTGTAACTACTCAAATGCAAATGACAAGACAAGGCAGAGACATGGTGATAGTTCTGTATAGATGACATGTATTAGCCTACATATGGTTGCAAACAATGTCTGGGTCATCTCATAATTCTATGGGAAGATTAGATTAAATGATGTTTAGGTTCAATGCTGTTTAGATCTGGTGGTATGTTGTAATTATCTTCGAGACTTTCTCCCTGCCGCATTGAATCATTTTGTAGTTTTTGTGACCAATGTACCTGCAATTCGGGCACCATATTTGGCCTTTTTGCAACTCTGTTAAAGGCCTCATGTTGCTTTGAAGTCTCATATAAAAGTGGTGATTGTCGGACCTCTTTTAAATCTGACACCTACTGCTATTTGGCATTCAACTCGTCTGCTCGTCTGTGTAGCTAGCTGCCTTTGTGATTGTGATTTAGTTACTTCAATGTTCATGCTATGTTTCCTGTGGTGTTTCCTTTATTTTATCAACCCGTGTATGAGACATATACATATATATTCTTTCAGATCACACGTAAATGATTTTGTGAATATCAAATATACATTTTCTAAATATCAATCATAATATCAATCAGTGTGTCCCTGACCGCTTACACCATTGGGATTCAACGACACTGCATCAGTAAGGACCAATCAGATGATCTGATCTTGCACCGTCGGTGTCTTTTTTTTGTTTACCCCGCACATGCGCACTTCATTTTGAAAATGGCGGCCGTACAAGGTGGTCTGATTGATACGGAGGAAGAAAAAGACATAAAAACAGAACCATCAAACGACGGCTGTGGAGATAATAATGCAAACGACGGAAGACTACTCATTGCGTCCCCGGGGACTACTTCTTCGGGTGGAAGTAACAAATCTACGCCAGGAGGGGCAGAGGAGCAACAGACGCTGCTTGCAGTCTTGCAATTCCTCAAGAAGAACAAATTAACCGAGTCCGTAGAAATTTTGCGTCGAGAAGCGGGTTTATCAGAGGACACAAACGACTCAAAGGGGCTCGAGTCTTTGGGTGGTGTTGCGGAAAATGTCGACGCGGAAAGGGGGGATGCAAACTCTCTTCTCAGCCGGGTGTCCGGCTCATCCGCCGCTGTTTCGGCCAGCGGAGCTCAGGCTCCATCCAAAGGTCCCGTGCAGTCCTTGGCTAGCCTAGGACTGTTTTTATTGTTATATCTTAACTTACAACTGAAACATTTTAGCACAGAGAACCCATAGGTGTCCCGTTAATATGTTCTTTGCTACAAAATACATCACTTACGAGTTAGAGACTCCAAACGCTTGAGCTCGAAGTCGTCTCTCCTCCATTGATAAAGTTTGCGCTACAGTTCCCTTCCTCGGCTAGACGTTAGGGCCAAAGAGCTTTTATAGTAACAGCTATATAGTTTGGTGTCTTCCCGATGTGTTCCTACTCTCACTAATGTTGCATGGGCTTTGTTTACAGCCGGGGAGGATCAACCAGACGTGAACGTAGTGCTGTCGGCTTACAGCCAGCAGGGGGACCCGGCTCTCTACGAGGTTTACTACAGCGGCCTGAAGAGGTTCATAGAAACGGTTCTGGACTGCCACAGAGCTGAACTGTCCCAGGTCTTCTACCCGCTCTTTGTCCACATGTACCTGGAACTGGTCTACAACAACCACGAAAATGAAGCCAAGGCGTTCTTTGACAAGTGAGTTTCCTGACATAACATAACAACAACACTGCTGAACTCGGTGTGTCAGTGTGCGTGTTGGAAGCAAACCTTGCACCCCTCAATAGCCCTACCTCTTCTCTCTCTCTCCAACTCAGGTTCAGCGGGGACCAGGAGTGCTATTACGAGGAGGACCTCCGCATCCTGTCAGGCCTGTCCAAGAAAGAGCACATGAAGGGCAACGAGACCCTGCTGGACTTCCGCACCAGCAAGTTTGTCCTGCGCATCTCCCGTGACTCTTACCAGCTGCTGAAGAGGCACCTGCAGGAGCGTCAGAACAACCAGATCTGGAATATTATCCAGGAGCACCTCTACATTGACATCTTCGACGGCATGCCACGCAGCAAGTCCCAGATTGATGCCATGTCTGGGAGCTTGGCTGGCGAGGCCAAGCGAGAGGCCAATAAGGCTAAGGTTGGTTGTGTGTATACACTGGTGAACACACAATGGAATGTCTCTCCACACTTTTTCAACAGCTTTGTTGTAATCACGACTCTTGGCTTGACACCCTGCATCACTGCGTATACATGCATCAGTACTGACCTAAGTCTACATGTATCATCTAGATTTGAAGTAAGATGGTTTCGTTGTCATTCAACCTGTCTCTCCGGTGTAGGTTTTCTATGGACTGCTGAAGGAACCGGAGATCGAGGTGCCTCTTGACGATGAGGACGAGGAGGCGGAGAACGAGGAGGGTAAACCCAAGAAGAAGAAACCCAAGAAGGACAGCATTGGCTCTAAGAGCAAGAAGCAGGATCCCAACGCACCTTCGCAGACCAGGTAGGGATTTTTTACACAACTGCATCTAGCTCTGCTTGCACTCTGCTGGTCCATGCCAGAGGGGCAAGCATCTACTGTACATGTGCTGACGTTGATAGGAGACTAGTATTTGTATCTGAAAATTCTCAGACTGTTTCTGAATTAATTTAAGATGGCTTTAAAAACAACAGACCTAGCCAGTGACTGATGGGATCATTGTGTCCTGTTGTTCAGGATACCTCTTCCAGAACTGAAGGATTCAGACAAGTTGGACAAGATCATGTACTTGAAGGAGGCCAGTAAGAGGATCCGCCTGGGACCAGAAACTCTTCCCTCCATCTGCTTCTACTCTTTCCTTAATGCGTATCAGGTAAAACCTTGGACCAACATCATTCACTGTCTAACACTTTACACATGTAAGTTATAGAGGAGTGAAAGCAACTGGCACTGAATGCCCCCCCCCCCAAAAAAACCCCACTTACATTTATTTATTTTATGTTTTTGTGAAAAATATGTATTTACATGATGTGCTCCACTGCATAAATTGTGCTAAAAAATAACTACCACCAACAGAAGAAAAACAACGAATTCTTGTCTGCATACTTGACAGTCAATATGAAAATAGTTTTTACGAGATGGATACATTGGGGAATTTGTGGCTAGCATATAAAGGAATGTAAACCAGCAGCCATTTTCAATTATTTTCACCTTTGCCCTGCAGGGTCTGACAGCAGTGGACTTCACAGATGACTCCAGCCTGATTGCAGGGGGCTTCGCCGACTCCACAGTACGGGTGTGGAGCGTTACGCCCAAAAAGCTCCGCAAGGTTAAGTCTGCAGCAGGTACAGTAATACGATGTTGACCGCTGATTAATGACTGTGACCACCACAACCTCACTTGTTATTTCGACTTTGTTATGCAAGGGTGTGCCATGTAATGGAGGTGTCTGTTTATTTTATTAGAAAATAATTTCCCAGAAACATACACTGAAAGTACCCTCTTTGTTTTTCTCCCCTTTCCCATCTTTCCCTTCTTCTCTCACTCAAGACTTGAGTCTGATTGACAAAGAGTCTGACGATGTGCTGGAGAGGATCATGGATGAGAAGACAGCCAGTGAGTCTAAGATCCTCTATGGACACAGTGGCCCAGTGTACGGCATCAGCTTCAGCCCAGACAGGTACAACAGCTCTGCCGCTTACCAACCAGTTAATTGCACCTGGTGTTGCATAAATCAAATGCTTTGTGTAGAATTTGAATAAATCGTCTGTAGGGCTGGGCAATAATTCTATAGTATCGTCCTTCAGTGGAATCATATCGTGATGATATTGTGGTATCATGATACACAATTCTGTTGTCTAAATTGTGATAACAAGCTAATTTTATTTAAAATATTTTAAGGAATATTATTTGAATATTTCAGATTTGTTTGACATCACAGTTGAAAAATCCCTATGATCGTCGTGATATTTTTTTCAACTAGCCCTAATTGTCTGTGTAAAGTTCTACTCACTGTCATTATTGTAATTTTGTGGCTTGCATTGTAGTTTCAGCCTGAGCACACACATTTTTTTTCTCTTCTTTTGTATGTGACAAGGATCCTAAAATATAATCAATTTAATACAGAGTGAACCTTTTTTTATTGCATCAAATACAGACAGATATAAAAATAAACACCATGTAACAACACAGATAAATGACAACATAGAAAGACAAAGAATGCATCATGATACATTTTCAACATGGCTATGGACTTAAATAGACAATCATTAAAAAGGCACCAGTGAATTATTGATCAAAATATTTGTAAAATTAATCCTTTGAGCTATTAAAAGGGGGCGATGAACCTGGATGAGAGAGAGAAAAAAGTGGTGGGGAGACCAGACCTTCCGGTCCATGGGCCATGCAGGGAAGTGTATTGCAACCCCAGAGGGTTGCTTTCTTCTGGCACACAAGGCTGAGCCAAGGGCAACCCACCACCATGACTTCCAGAAAGCCCCCATCTCCCACCCCCCCAACTACACACATCCACCTCATGTGCATCTGAACATATGCATGAATTTGTAGTTATTGTTGACTAGTTCTCTCTCGCCTTCCAGAAACTACCTCTTATCAAGTTCTGAAGATGGTACAGTCAGGCTGTGGAGTCTTCAAACCTATACTTGTCTGGTGGGCTACAAAGGCCACAACTACCCGGTGTGGGACACCCAGTTTTCCCCCCACGGGTACTATTTCATTTCTGGGGGACATGACCGAGTTGCCCGGTAAGAAACTGCACACCTGATTTGATTAGTATGTGAAACAATACTTTTAGTCTTGGTCTTTGTATAAAGTATGCATTATGTGTACTTACAGTGTACCACTATATACCACAGAGGAGAACATGGGTACATAGAAGCTCTGTTTGCATGCGACTTTCAATGATGTGTTCTGTTTTCTCCAACAGTCTGTGGGCAACTGATCACTACCAGCCTCTGCGGATGTTTGCTGGTCACCTGGCTGACATCACTTGCACCTGCTTCCACCCCAACTCCAATTATGTGGCCACAGGATCGTCTGACCGCACCATCCGCCTCTGGGATGTCCTAACTGGGAACTGCGTCCGCATCTTCACTGGTCACAAGGTCAGACAGGTCGCCACAGCAGTTCCCCATTCTGTGGCTTCCCATTGAATCTGTTCTGTGGCTCTTTCCCCAATTCAGCAGTCAATCCTCCTCCCTTGTAGTATGTTATTAAGCATCCTACAGTATGAGGTATAAAGTGACTAGATATGGACTTTTGTCACATGGTTCTCATACTATACCAGCTCCTGTTACACTCACTGGTATGACAAAAGAAGGTTTAAATGTTTGAGTGCATTGCTTACACCCACATGTTTGCTTGGTACAATTTGGAGCAACTCCCTATTCATTTGAGATGGATGCTACGTTAGTCAAATTATTTTTAACATTAGCTTTACACCCATATTATCAGAGTTGAAGAATGCGTAAGATTCACAGACTTATACTGTAGCACAACTAGCTAAATGATGAGTGCCGGAGAGAGACATCTGAGCCAGTCTTTGAACTGTATCTCCTAGGGTCCTATCCATGCCCTGGCTTTCTCTCCCAATGGGAAAGTCCTGGCATCAGGAGCCACCGACAGCAGAGTTCTTCTGTGGGACATCGGTCATGGTCTGATGTTTGGAGAACTGAAAGGCCACACGGATACCATTTATTCCCTCAAGTTCAGCAGGGACGGGGAGATCCTTGCCTCTGGTGGGTAGTCTACAATTTCTAACACTGGCCACGTTTACATGGACAGCAATAATCCAATTAACCTGATTAAAACAATAGTCTGAATAAGAAATTGCCATGTAAACAAAATTTTCTGATTACCTTAACCCGAATAAGGTCATAGTCGGAGTAAGCATAATTGCATTAAGACGTGGAAGGGCATTTTAGACATGTATACACCTTAATCGGCTTTTTGCGACATAAGCGGCAATCCAACTGTTTGACGACACATTCTCTACCTTCCAGCAGTTGTGTCCTATTCGGACTATGCTCCTTAGCATGTAAACAGGAATATGAATGGAATAGTTCTATAAGCAACCCATGTAAACAGCTTAATTGGAATATTGTCTTATTTAGAATAAGGC
>OMLI01030465.1:5676-33363 GCA_900302605.1 Rondeletia loricata | reverse complement strand
CCCCCCCCTCTCTCTCATACTGAGTTATTTATGAACACTCCTGGGTCAGTGGATCATATTCCATTTACTACATCTGGTTTACATTTCCAGTGCAGCACCTCTAGTATTACCCAAATGCGTCAATTCATTGTTAGGGCCATAGTTCTGAAATCAAAACGCAGTTGAAGCAGTTGGAGTTTTTCTTTTTTGTGTGCATCCATGCGTATATCCACGGCGGTTTCTTGCAAAGGGCTACAGTTGCATTCATGCCAGTGACGCTGGTATTTCGTGGTATTTTCTGAAGGCAAACACGCCTCTCTCTCTCTCTCTCCAGCTCCCCCCTCCCGCCCTTCACTGCAGCTACTGACGTCAAGACATGCTTGCGTCAATGCTCCCTGCTTTGACAGAGAGAGGTTTTTTTTCAATAGGAACATAATGGGATTATTAGGCTCAGAGAAATACCCTGCCTTCAAGGCTTTTTAGATTTATTTTTTTTGATAGATGTTTCTCATTATCTTTCCTTGCTTCAAATTTTTTGTTTTAGAATAAAGAAAAAAACGACCACATGGCACAGATAATTATGTGTCATATAGCCCACTACAAAGACTGAAATTGTGTTTGTAGATCATTCAGCAATATGATGATGATTAATATTCTTTCCCAATTTTCTATGTACAGATGCAGCTGTTATTACCCTAACCCTTCCACTTTACAATAGTTCATTATTTGACCTCGATTGCCACCATACTGATCATACCACATATCGTACTTTCTTTACTGTAGGTTATAAGTACTCCATTGTTTATTATAAATAGTCTCATTTTTTTCAGTTATTATCATTGCACCCAGCATGCTGTTGTCTCCTGTCACACAGATGTGCATGAATAACCAGTTTCAAATATGTTTTTACACAGACAGACAGCCACACACACACAGTAGGCTACACACACATACACACATACACACACAAGACGTTGAGAGAGAAAGACAATGACCTATTAACCATAAAAATAGAGACCATTTAATTCAGTTGAGTTGATAGACAGATGTTCATAGAGATCACTGAATCAGTCAGCTGTGTATTTGACTTACTGGATTAGATGTCTGTTCCTTCCTCTCCGGCTGTGGTTGCTGTTTGTATGAGGGGGAGGAGGTAATGATGTCTTTACAAGCTGACCTTGATCTTCTGGGCTGAATGGGCTCTTGTACCCATTGGCTGGGCTTGCTTTAGTTCAGCCATAATGCCTTTCTTCCACTCTTCCAGCTCAACTGCCCTGTACTGACAGGGCATCTTTGTCAGGGATTGTTTCCCTGAAGATAGCATGTATATTCTTCTGCCATCTACTGAAAAATCATAAGTAGTGTTGAGTTTAAAATATAGTATCTCAGGAAAATGGATGCCTATTAGTTTGCCTTTCAACTTTTAAAAACATTGTTGCTACATTCCATAAAAACAAAAACAAACACCATTTGCTCAAAAGATAAGGAATAAAAGAGTCACTGCAACAATCAGCTAAAGCAGACAACACAGATCTGTGTTCTCTGCCCTCCTCTATTGACTGTACACCAATGGCTGTACCCTCTGTCACCTGTCCATCAAGCTGTTTACATTTGACATATGACACCATCCTGGTGGACTTCATCAACAATAATGGTGAGTCCATGTACAGGAGCAAGGTAGATCACCTCACATCATGGTGTGCTGGCAACAATCTGGAGCTGTATACACTGAAAATGGCATAAATGAAGATGAATGTCTCTAGGAACCCAGAACCCAGGTACTCATCACCACCTGGAGATCAACGGCTAAACTGTGACCTCAGCTGAGTCACTCAAGGTCCCAGGGCCGACCGTCACCAACACCATCAAACGGGACAGGAACATCTTCTGCTTTAAGTCCAACAATGTTCTTCCTGTGGCAACTGAAGAAGCTCAGTGGTTCACAACCAATCCTGGTGCAATTTTACAGGTCAGTAATCCAAAGCATCACCCCCGGTCTGGTTCCCCCTCATGTCTTCCTACTCCATGAATAAGCTCCAATAAGCTGTCTGCACTGCTGAGTGGGTTATTTGTTGTTAGCTGCCCTCCTTGAAGGAGCGGTATGATGCCAGGATGAGGAAAAGGGCAGGAAGGATTGCCACCAGCCCTGTACACCCATACAACCATCTATTCCAAGATGCTTCCTCTGGGAGACAGTACAGGTCCATCATTACCAAGACCACCTGCCACCTTTACAGCTTTTTCTCAAGAGCCGTCACCATACTCAACCAGCCCACCTAAAACCTCCATACACCCAAGCAATCTCTAGATTATTCATCACCCTTTAGAAATGTCTACAAACCCACTACTGGTCCTTCTTATTCCCATCCTGTTTATTATGACCTAGGTGTTGTTTGCACAGTGTTGTTTCGCGATACTCAAAATGGCTGCACAGGTCTTTGCACACTATGCCAGTTTTAATCTTAGGAATTATGTCCATACTCTATAATGTTCATAAGTTATTTCACGCATTTCATCCTATTCAGTATAATTACCTCATGGTACACTGGTCCCATCCAATGCTACAATTACAGTATGGTTGTGATAGCAACAGGATTGATGGGCTTCACAAGCGCAGATGTGGTAGCAGTGGGATTTGAGGTGGTTGGTTGACTAAATTAGAGCTTTGGATGATTTAGAGACATCAATGTCAACCACAGATGAAGTGACAAGAGGATCAGAAGTAGGATGTTTCACAATTGCTTCAGCATAATTTTGGTGCTGCATCATTTTCCTTTTTCAATTTTCTTTTGGCAGTCCTTCTGGGCTTTCTGTCCATGTTGGGCAAGTTTTCTTCTATGCACAAAATAGCACAAAGTAAAATAAGTCCCACTGTGTATAACAATACTTTTTACTTGACTTGGGAACACTGACTTTGCATATGTACTAGCCACAAGTACATATTTCTCTGTATTCCCACCCATCTTGACCAATAAACCAACCATGACTCTTATTTTCTTCAAAAAGCATGTACAGTATATCATCATGTCTGGATTATAATCAAGATTACATTTCTTTCCAAAGCAAGTTGTTGTTACTGCCACATGCATGGCACCCCTAGGCTCAAGGGTCCCTGGTCACATGCCCAAGTCACCCCGACAGTCGATCCAGGCTAGTATACATGTTGACTGAAGAGGAATTTGTCAGTTTTAAGTATCCATTTTCTATTTGAAGTTCAAGCAATATTTTTCTTAGTCTCAAAAACTTTTCTTGGTTCACTGCAGAGCAGAACGCAATGTTTAAAATTCATTTTTTCTATTTTTGTTCATAAGCTGCTGTATGTATATAAGAGGTACACTCGTTTTGGTTTGTTTTCTATGCTTCCCATTTCCAGCGGGCGGAGGGCTCGTGACTCATTCCACTGCACCTACATGTGAAAAAGAAGATGTGTTCCAGTGGGCCTATACAACCTGCAGTCTCTTCCTACAGTATCTGCCATCACAGTTACTATCACCACGTATCTGCTGACAAAGATTATTTCTGCCCTGAGCCATCTATCTAACTCTTTGATTTTTAGATGAGGTTGGAGGCCAGCCTTCAGAGGCATGAATTTCTTTACATATTTCTACAGAAATTAGCAAGTGCATTTAGGTCATAGGTAAAAAGTTCTAATAGGTTACCAGCTTTTTAGAATATAAGTAAAGTTAAAACATTCTCATGAATCCATTATTTGTTCCAAGTTGAGGAAACTAAAAGCATTTTTACAAATGTTTCAAGTCTCAATAATGTAGGTAGCACACAAGAAACAGAGACTGAAGTATGACCTAAGGTAATTTGCTTTTCATGCCAGTAATAACATGACCTAATACATTTTTCTCACACAATCAACAAAATGCATGTTTGGGCTTGCACCACGACAGGACAGTACTAAAAAGCTACTTAAAGGGAAATAGAATAGAATGCAGTGCTATAATATTCAATATTAAATTGGTTTGCAAATTAAATTGCTATTAATCTGATTTACCCTTGACTAAAGTATTCAATTGATTGTCCAATGCAAGTGGACATTCAGTACATCTTACTGCTGAATATAGAGATCTCTTACCAAATGAAAGGTATAAATGAGCCTTTTTCTATTAATTATTATGCCATTTTGCAAGTTTAAGTTTTATTTCCATATCTTAATTTGTGTTAGCTGAGTAAACTAAAATGAATGTCTGGTTTTTAGAGCTGACTAGCAACTCCTCTGAGTAAAAATGCACTTGACTTTACATTGACAGCCATCACAGATCTCTGACACAGAAGATGACCATGTGTGACAAATATCCTTCTGGAGAAAATTGCCCCTATCTATGACAAGGAGATGTGAATGGAAGCAGGGTGAGAGGGCCATTCTCCAGTGTTAATCACTGGGGTTTATCACCCTGTCTGATAGCCAGGGGTTCTTGGCATCCACACACATCATATACAGCCCCAGTGGTCAGACTCCCTCCTTCACAGATGCAGATGGATGTAATTCCTCACCCATGTGAGCAAAATGCACTCAAAAAGGGAGGGAGCATGGGGATGAGCTGAGATAGCCGACACCATTACTGGATATTTAGGGGTAGTAGGGAACGTCATTCATTTAGTTAACCATCCAAGAAATCCCATCTTAGATTTTTGTAGTTAGATATGACGATACATAATTATATAACTGTCTATACTGTAGGTATAGACAGCTATGTTGTTGAGATGGGAGGACACTTCAGTTTAGTCTGCATTGAGTAAAAGGAAGTAATTTACCTTCAAGCTTTTAATGTCATGGCTGTAAGCCTCGAAGACAGATGTTTGAGGGACCTCGGCAGGTTTTTATGTAATATGGAAAGTTGTGTATCATCTGCATAGCAGAATGTTGACATTACATCGGCGTATTCATTTCAGTTTGAAAGAGGCCAACCTCCCTATTTCCACCATCATTTTCGAAAATGCTGTGAGGCTTTCTGGATTTTTAATTTTAAAAGTTTGTTTCCAAATGTGATGAATGAAGATTTTAACGTGAAAGGATTTTATTGCTTTCTGGAAGCTTTCTTGATTTTTTATTTTAAAAGTTTGTTTCCAAATGGTTTTAATGTGAAAGACTTCCTTGAATTGTTGCTTTGTTTTTTTGTATTTTATTGCTTGTATTTGTTGCTGAACATTTTCTTTCCTTCTGGTTTATGCTTTTGTTTAAGCACTTTGGTTGGGGAGTGAAGTAGCTGCAGAACCGTTCTCTATTTTTGAAATTCTCAAACAGTGTCATTGTGGTACAAAAAGCATCATATTATTTATTTACACGGTAAACGTCATATTGAGGTGACAGTAGAATTGTATTCTCATTTACACTATAAACAATGCTTACATTCTATGAACATATTTCAATTGTACATCCATATTTCAATTGCATACTGCTGGTGAATATCCTGGGCTTATGCTTAATATAAGCAGATTCAGAAATTGAACTTTGGTTTACAAACACTAAAATATATTTGTTTCTGCTAAATTGAGATCTGATGAACTGATGAATCTGATTAACTTAAAGGACAAATCAAGCAAAATAAAACATACCTTTTCATTTTGTCAGAAAATATATAACATTCTATAAAGGCTGGGTTTAAGACATCAAAAGCCTCTGCTACAAAGTGGGAATCTTTGCAGTTTGATCCCACCTAGAGTCCCTATGGGGAAAATTACTTTTCATTAGTTCCAATCGGATCATGGTAAAGTGAATCTTGGAATGTGAAGGTCTTGAATTAGACCAAGGTCACCAAACTTGGCAAACATACTTTGCCAGTGAAATTAGATTTTGAAACGAATAAATCCTATTTAATTTTGGTTGATTTTTCCTTTAAGTGATAGCAGATCAAACATCCTTCAGACAAGAGGACATTTCAAAACATTTCAATGCCATCTCTCTCTCATTACAGACTAACAACAGTTGGCAGACACGCTTCCATCAAAGGGACGGAGGGGTAACAGGTGTCCAGGCTGAAGGCAGTCGCCCATGCGGAGAGGTGTCATACTGCGTGGTGTCATGCACCTCTGTGACTGTGCTGCCGTCATACATTGGAGAGCCAGAGGAGGGCACTGTGGCTGGGTGGGAGAGGCTGGGATAGTGGCTGCTGGACCCTCGCAGGAACTGGGAGCTCAAGCTGTTGGTCATCCCCCCAGTCTGGGACACTGGGGTCAGGGGTGAGTTACTCACAGACCACAGGCTAGGGTACTGACTGTGCAGAGGGACAGACAGAAAACTTCTTATTGATCTCCACATTTTAGAATGTTAAGAGGCACTAATCTTGCTCAAAGTAAAAAATAAAATAAAAGATATATATGATATATTTGATCATATTTTTAATTGTTTTGAATCAACTGTATATTTATTGAGTTATGGTGTCTTAGATAGTGAGGCATTCATGAATAAAATAAATCTGAGCCTACATTTACCTAAAGTGCAATGAAAAAGAGATGAGGGAAGAAGATGGAGAGCTTAGTTAAGGTGAGAACGTATAGGAGGAGCATTAAGAAGAAATCCACAAACCTGGAGTTGGTAGCAGGGGTGGTGCTGTGGGCCATGGGCATCATGCTGGAGTGGGATGGCATCTGCAGACTGGACCAGTTATCATGGCTTGAGAGCATAGACAGACAGGCCGAGGAGTTATCGGAGTAACCGGCTACAACACAAATAGAAGCACTGGGGTTTAGGAGTTGTACGAGTCACCGTTGGTTCCAAGTATATTTGTGAGAAATCAAATGAATATGGTGAAATATCACTATTCCATAGGATGAAGAAGCCTGCTCTTTTCATTCAGGACTCTCAGACATATCAGTATTACACAGTGATATCTGAAGGTGTGTGAATATTCTGTCCATACATTCCTTGTCTGCAGCTCAACTGTTTACAGCTCTGAGGGTTCACTCACACAAAGGCCAGAGGAATGCAAAACATTCCCTGCTCAGCCACATTTGTTTGAGTTTCTGGTTAATAGCCAGGGAGGACGGGGTGTAATTCCTGGATGCATGAAGGTGAGGAAGGAGGACACTCACTGGGGGAGCTGGTCCGATGGGTGTACGGGCTGGTGTAGGGAGCGGAGCGATGGTTCCTCAGGGTGGAGTAGCGCTCACAGCCATGGGAGGAAGAGAGGGAGAGGGGGCTCCCAAACTGGCTGTGAGGATTAGCAGGAGGGCAGAGTGAGCCTGTGCCTGGAATAAACCAGCCACTCACTGGCTCCACAGGGGACAAAAGAAATGATGGCACCATGTGAATACAGTTGCTTTTCAAGTGTGAAATGAAATGAAGTGAATGAAAAATAACCTAGTAAAGCACTTACATTGAGAGTAAGTTGATTGTTGGTTTTCATTGGCATCTTCTATTATGTCTCTGTGATCAGTTCTGCAGGGGGAAAAAAGAAAGACATGATGGTGCCACATATTGTTAAACTGAACACATCTTGAAGACAGCAATAAAATTGTTCTTGTGAAATAAAACTGCGAAATTTTGCATTTTATTCTTACCTCTCTTTCGCATCAAGGAAGGCCTTCGCAAAAGGATTGTATTTGATTTTAAGAGCAGTTATCTAAAAACAAAACATAAAATAGCGAAAAAATTATTATGATAACGGTTTACTATCAGTCAAAATATTAGAAACACAAACGAAAGTGTGCGTAAATACTGTGCGTAAATTACGCAAACATTTTACGCACGCACAAAAAAACACTTTAGTGTCACATAGAGATTTTCTTATTAGTTGTAAATTAATTTTGGATTGAACAATATTGTTCTGCCTACCTCCTCGTTCTGGTACGCAGTTACTGCAATGAATTGTGTCTCTGGGAAAGAGTGGCTAGTAATCATCCTCCGCGGCCCTCCAACCCGCACTATATGGATACGTGGCTCGTACTTGTGCAAGGAATTTAACATGATCTGAAACACAAAACAACATCGAGTAGAAAATGGTCAATTCCTCTAATGGATACCATCCACGTGCATTTTAGTTTAAAATAATAATATGGGATTTAAAAGACAATATGTTTTCCCAAGAAAGTCACGGCTGTATAATGTCAGATATCCTCTCCTCTCCTTACCTGACCTCCTCCGTTCAGTTTATTGGTGAGTTTGACTTTACTAAACGACACGGGAGCTTTCATCCAGTGCGCACCGAAGTTCGGGGAGTCGGGATGGATGTAGACACAGCTGGGAGTCTGAGGTTCAGGCTTGCCTCCGGGGACCCATTCCCCGTTCACATATTTCCACCTGTGGTTGTCCGCAGATACGAAGTCCAGCAAGACAGAATACATGGCATTCGGGTCCAATCCAGACACGTTCACTTTCAGCACGGGAAACATGCGCCTTGATGAAAAGAATGACAGAAAATAAGTCTTTTGAACAGGAAAACAATTAACAGTGTGAATGTACCCTACTGTCCAGGCTAGGTGATGCCCTATAGAGCAACTATCTATCTATCTATCTATCTATCTATCTATCTATCTATCTATCTATCTATCTATCTATCTATCTATCTATCTATCTATCTATCTATCTACCTATCTATCTATCTACCTATCTATCTATCTATCTATCTATCTATCTATTCTTAGTTACACTACTAAATCTCACAATAAAACGTGACTGATAATCTGTAGGCCTATTTTGAATAAGGTTAAGGATGAAAATGCTACATGTGCCACAGTGAAGTTAAAATCATCTATGATCAAATGTTTAGAAATGTGAGCCGACCTGCCATTCTTCGTAACTATCATTTCATTAGTAAGTTCCTTGAATTTTTGCCAAAGATCGTTCTCATCCAAGGCGACTTTCAGCTCCTTCTCCGTGGGGTCGCCCTTCTCGCTGCCCGCCTGCAGCTCACTCTCCACGGCGCTGAGGAGGTGGTCTACCCGGTACTGGCTGCTCTTCCCGGGACACTCGCCGGCGCCTGCGGCCATTCTGTCCAACAGCTCCAGGGCTGAGTTGTAATCACAGGGCTTCTTGAAGAAAGTAAATTTGCTCCAGAATCCCTTTCCTCTTCCAGTGTTTCCAAACTCACTTGTGTAGCTCTGACAGCACGTTGAACGACATGCTCCAGCAACAGTTTCCAAATATATAGGCTGAAGTTGAGCTCCATCTCGGGATGGGTGCTTGGAGGAGAGGTGGTTGGCTCATCTCCCCTTTGATGTTTGCGGGCTTGTCATCCATTGGCTGAAAGCGGCCATATCATTGAGGTCCACAGGATGACAGCATTTTGAATAAAGCCGTTTAACCTACTTTATTACATCAATCTGTAAATATTGACACTTACATCAAAGCCACACCTGCAGAAACCAAACAACCGTAGGCCGATCATGGATGGTCTTTATACCACCAGCTTCATTCCGTCCTATGCAAGAAAGCCCATGGATTTAGCTCCAGATTTAGTAGTTTAGCTCCATGCCAATCAAAGAACACACGAAAAAACTTCTTAATAATATAAAAAAAAGAATATATTTAATATCTATAGTGAAACATTGACACTTAAAACGGAAATAGTAATGACATACAAATGTCATTTTATATTTTACAGTAATCTAAAAAAATGATTCATTATGCAAGTGCAACAACAATATCCTTAATGATTTTATTATGAAATTAAATCAGTATATGAAGAGTAAATTTAATTTCTAAGACAAACTGCAGGTTAGAAATGCCTTAAAACACACAGCAACATCATCAGGTAACAAATCTGCTCATAGTTCAAATAGCATAACTCAAAAATATATATGCATTGATGTTGATATATGGTGTTAAATTATTGTCTTTTGACTATGTATAATTAAAAATAACTACATTTGTCATATCATGTAGCCTACTGTATAAAAATCCTAAAATAATTATTAGTAGGACATTGACTATTCCACAAAAATGCATTGATGAAATGCAGAACAAAGGGAGTATCTTTGATTATCTTGTGATTATCTTTCACATAAAAGGATCCATAAATTGGACACTACAGACAAGTCCTATAAGGAGATGCCACATGTGGTGCCATCTTCAGCAGTCTGTGTCTTCTGTGTAGTTACTCCATAGCTTGAATCCACAGTCAATTATCTAAACAAAGGACAGAAAAGATTATTTTAAAATAGTCCTACAATATTTAAGAAAACGAATCCCATGTGATAAATCTTTTACCTCCACATGCTTTTGTTGACACACATCTTCCATAGATAAGGGGTCGGGTGTTTTGCGGCACACTGTTGTGTCCCAAACTACAGTCTCAAGACACTGGTGGCTGCCAAAAAACATGCACACAATGACAAGTTACTATCACTCTTTGGTTTCCCACCAATAAAGACAAATCTGGGCTTTGAATGGTTGTGTTGATGCACCTTGCAGAGGTCATTTTGCTCCGCTGTTGGGGAAACTGAGGTCGGTCACTTGACTGTTTCAGAGGGCGGAGAGGCGGCTGATCAGCTTGGCTTGTCTTCTCCTGTTTGGAGTCGATGCTTGGAAACATACACGGCACCTATGGGAGAACAAGAAAGGAAAAGTCCAAAGATAAATCACTGATAACTACGTTTCTGAAACATATGAACCGACTTACATTCAGACATGTAATACTGCAGTGTCACGCTCACAAATAGCTCTATGCTCAGATGTGCTGGTGATTCTATTCGGCGTGAAAGCCATCTTTTCCTAAATAACAGTTGCTATGGTGGCTTCTGAGAAAAAACCAAACGTGAAAGGCAGATACTGTATGGCAGCTATGTGTAAACTTCCATAGAGCTCTCTGGTGTTGTGTTGTGTTGTGGCTGGTTTGTGTTACTAACCAAATCTTGGACGCTTCGCTCCTCCTGCCAGCACAGTGAGTCTCTCTCTCTGTCCAGCAGTCTGGACCGGAGTTCACAGCAAGCAGAGAAAAACAAACCCCACTCAGTTTAAAGAGCAGTTGAAAGAGCTCCTCATTATACCTCTGATCTGCTGTCTCCTCACTTGGTTTGAATGTTGCTAAAAACCAAGCACCAAAATTATGAAAATACATTGAATGATCAGTGTCTATCAATAGTAACAGCCCCATGTTCCCTTATGAGAATCATAAGGCAGTGATACACAGGGAAATGTCTTTGGCAACTCTGATGGGCAGCAGTGCTCAAGCACATAAGATCTTGTTGCCAGGACATATTTGAATGGATTTGTTGTCTGTTGCTGTGAGTGTTGCCCATTTACACCACCCAAAAAAAGACCTAGTGCATCACCACCTTTATGCCATATTTGTCTGCCTGTTCTCTGAATTACCAACCTTTGGGAGAAAGCCATGTTGGTTAAGGAAATATCATGCATTTGCCTCAGCCGTCTCAGGTAAATATCTGCTTTCCTGCTCTTCTCAGGAATCTCAGGAATAATCTGGTTTGAGAGACAATAGGAAAAATTTGCAATTCCCTCTGCTGTGCTACTACACACTGTCTGAAAGTAGTAACTCATCGGCTGACATACCAATTGTGGCATCTTGCTCTGTAAGGTCCTTAGAAAGCTGGGCTGTAGGGTCACAAATGTGGGGACTTTCATCTGTGGGTGACACATATTACATTAATTTATCATCTTCATAAATTATTTTACAATTTCAAAAGACACATCCTCTTGGTTGTATGTGAGGTGGTGTAAGAGGGAGAGGTGTCATAGTGAGTGTCATTTCCCACAGTCCCAGTGTCCCATTTGGCGCCTCTCTCTCCTCCTCTCACACCCCCACTCAGCGCTAACTGTCACACTAGGCCACTTCCTGATGCGGGGCATCCTGGGACTGCAGCATTGTGAATTAATGTCATTGATCTACATGGTGCTTTATCCCAGGAGGTCCTCCATTCACCCACCCTCAAAGGATAATAATAATCCAGGCACAACTCAGAGAAGCTTCAACATTTTAGAGAACACCATTAAAGTCTGTATTTGAGCTGCTTTGCCTCTATTTAAAGCTTATATTTGTGCTTATATACATATTATACACACATTAGTGTGAGGTAAACGAGAAAGCATTGTAGGCTCATGGTAGGAGAGTATATTCATAGAGACTGCCACATGAATAATCCTGATCTTTATGACATTTCCGTTCTTTGCAGCTAAAGACCATCCGAGGGGAAAGCCAATTCCTGTGTGTCACTGCTAATTGAGATATCTTGGCAAATGGATTATAGTTGCTCCATCATGTCCTGACTTCACTGAGGTTCCCACACATACATAAGAGCCGTCCAAACACACACACACACACAGCCTGCAGAGACTGAGAGGATGTCAGTCCACGGGAGATGGCCCTCTCCTCCAGCAGCGGTGGACCTGAGATGTTCTTCTGTCAGCATGGAGCTGGGTGAGTAATGCTCCTGCCTGCTGGCTCGGACCAGTTTGTCTGACCACTGTTTGCCTTCCCCTGCTCTCCCTCCAGCCAGGCTCATCCTCTGTTTGCCCGGGCCCATTTTGACACAGAGGTGAGAGAAAAATGAGTCTGGCATGCTTGTCCATATATGCCCATCTCAGCACCTGAGCGTAACCTCATCTCCATTCTTCTCGCTCTTCTGAGTCTCTACCAGCCCTTCTCTTGAGTTATCTCTGATATAACTGTCAAGCTGTAATTTTATCCGATCCACGCCTCTATCACCCCTTACTGTCTGACATGCTCTTCAAAGTTACTTGTTAGATTTCCTAAGAAGGATGGAGGGGAAAGGCCTTCCAAGTTTAACACAGAGAAGGAAATGTCCAGAGATTTGTATCTGGCTGCTGAGTGTATTCTTTCTGTGTGGGTTTATGTGTGTTAATCTGGGGAGAGGGTTGGGCGATAACTGCTCCAGGTGTGTTTGCCTCTCAGTGCCCCTGTTAAGTGGGATTAATGCCCCTGTGGTTTTGACACTAACCTTGGGAAACATTTGCTCAGTTTCTTCCTTCTCCTGGCTGCCACTGAGGAGCAGGTCTGCCGAACTTTCCCCCGAACCAGGCCCTCGCTCTGACAAGCTGCTGTGTGACACACACACACACACACACTTAGAAGTGAAATAATCAATAATAAAGTACTGAGAAACAGCGAGGAAAGCCACGATGACCCTTCTAAAATGTGTAAAACCATCTTCTGCCTCATCCTTGTTCCGCCTCAGCCTGCTTGCTGCTGTGATGTGTGACCCGCACATAACATGTCAGGTTGTTAATATATTCCTAATGATGTGCTACTTCTCAAGGGTAGCCATAGTGTGGCGCGGCTCACACCCGATAACACTGCGCACCCGGGTGATGACACACTTTGTCTGCTGGGTGCAAACTGGCTCCAGGGAGGACTCCTGAGCAAGGCAGCGTTTACTCACAGGACGGTGTAGCAGGTAACAGATCTATACAAACCCCACGAGCTTCACAGGACGCAGGTGGATGTGGACCTGTGCACTCATATATAAGATGATATCGGTGGAGACATGTGGAGACTGGAATAGATGACACTGCATAAGGGGAAATGTGAAAAGCTATGATGACACAATCATTTATAAAGTACTGCTTAGTAGGATCCTTCAAGCTGAGACGCCAGCTCAGACCAGCCCTGTCTTATGTAATTTTTCCACTTATTGAGGTGAATATAGCAATAGACATGGTAAGTTAGACTTATAATGCATACTTGTGAAATTCAACATGTTGAAGAGACCATGACCAAGTGGCCATAAAGATAGAAAATTACTGCTTCAACTGTCCTATAAATCATAACTGCTAACAATCAACAGATATAAATAGGCATAAAGCAAGACAGATGAGATGGACTGATTCATATCCTAAAGGCACATAAGCGAGATCTATGCTGTCTCCATATTTTGGCTTCAGCTCTAATTGCTTTTATTTTGGGTATTTCTCATGGATGTGGGGAATGTGCTTTGGCACAGCCGAGTTGGGGGCACAGGGGGCCGTCGTCTCGCCATGTTTGTCTGTGGAGCGGTGAGATTTCACACCGATGGAAGACTTGTCAGCGGAGGCTTTCACTAGCTTTCTTACCAAGCTCCTAATGTCCCAAGCCAAGGTGCTGGCCATGGTGGCAGGCCCTTACTAACATCATACATGCTCCTACTAAACGGAGTTCAGCCCTAATTGACAACAAGGGTGACAGTGGCCGACACTGTTCTGTCATTTATTCACAGCATGTAAACACAAAGCTCCACCACAACACTGTGGGCAACATGAACAGGTACCATCATTTAAAGGGGATCTGATCAAGATGCTGTAGGAATGACTGGGTTTTTTGGGGTGGATAATAACAACAATAACAGTAAATACTTTTTGTGTGAAATGTTTGCATAGATAAAACTCACTGCAACTTAATTATTGTCCAAGCCCTATGTTATTTTGTGTGAGGATATAAAGAGACAAAAGTATAGTGGCAGGAAAAAGAAAAAGGGATGAGAGGTTTCTTATGTCATATATAGATCCATTTTATGCAAAAAGTGCAAAGTGCTATCAAGACAATACCTCTTGCTCATCTCCACATACATGGTCTAACCTAAAGCATATTTACCTCAATTATGTTTAATAGCAGGGATAATACGTGTATACCTAGTGATAGTAGAACCACAATACAACTCAAAGTCTAACAGGCTCTCAGATGATCTCTGTCAGTTCTGGTAAACAGAGCACTGTTTGACTGGAAGCCCATAAAGCTTTAAAACAGAAGAAACTCTCCAAACACCTCAACATCTGCTCACAGGCCTGGCATGAAGTGACACCACTGGCCCAATTGCTAAGTCTCTTTTGCAGTAGCCATAACTAAGACATTTTCCCCTGGATGATGTTTGTAGGAGTCAGAGCAGCAGTCCGGAGAGGTGAGTCTCCGTAAGAGAGGGGTCAGATTGTGTTTGGTCATCTCACTTCTACGTGAGCAATCAGCGCTCTCCTGCAGGAGGGTCCCTGCTAAACAAGCCTCCAGTGGAGCCTGTGTTTACTCTTGAAGGGCAGCGCAAACATAGATCCAGAGTGCTCAGGCTTTAGACCAGAGACTAACCAGCCTACTACCCATCACCCTTTCAGCCCACCACCAGCCCCGACTGCATCACGGTGGGGTGACAGCTCTGCTAATACCCCACGTAATGGTAAGACGTGTGGGTCAGTCCACAGAAACATCCTCTCTGTGAGAGCTTTGTGGCAAAAAAATTAAAAGTCACAAGGAAACATTTTGATGGCGTCTTGGAGGATGTTGGGGCGGGACATAATGTGGGGAAGGACTGTTCAAAAGTGGGCAGGTTGGACCATAACAAACAAACAAAGTGACTCGGTGCTTTGCACATAATCTTGAGCTGTCACAAAGTCCCAGTTCTTCTAAATGAAAAATGTCCAGCCACCAGGAGCAACCATGGTGTCTTAGGAAAAGGAAAAAGGGTTTTCGGGGCTGAACACCCAAAATTGCACTGCTGTACCATGTTGCCACTTGAACGTTGTGAAGTTGCAGGTTTTATATGATGAGAGGGGTGGAGGGGGGATTGTTTACAAATCTACGATGTTATTATTGGTCAGAATTTGTACATACACCTCCTGCTACACCATGAAGTAACCACAAAAATACCTTTTCCAGGAAGTACATATAAAAATCTATACAAATACGAGAAAATAAAAACGTAATATTTTTGGCATTGTTAAATAGGTGTACTTTATGATATTGAGAATGAGCTAACATGGTGAAAAAGTCTTTTTAAATTTCATTGTGATTTCATTGTGTTACTCTAATGCTTTTCACTCCGCAAAGCTGAGGCAGAAGAAGCCACACAAAGAACATCTAGCACTGAATAAACCCAAGGTGTATGTTGAATCTCCAACAGAAACATGCTGCCACAGATAAGCCAATATGCATTCAATACACGAGAAAATGAGAGAGAACAAATATTGAATTATATCGTGGGTATTCAAAACCTGGAGCGGGAAACTTGGTCCTCATGTCCTCCATCTTCAGCAGTGACGGGACATCTTCTAGGCGATCCACATGTCTTCTGCTGAGTCACCAAATCAGCTGCAGATCTGCTGCCAACCACTGTTATTAATAATAATAATAATAATAATGTAATAGATCGATTAAGATGTTAAGCAATGAATGAAATAAGGGAAATCATAAGAGTGTCCTATATGAACATGTAACTCAACTCTTCCTCCTGATATCCTGAAGACTTCTCTGTAGTTGTGATGGACCTTGGTTATAGTTGATGCGCCTACAAAAGTCCTCGAAGTCTCGGTGGGTTTTCAGACATCCACGCTGAGCTAATTGGTTCTGAAGGTCCAAGATCTCAGAGAAGGACAGTGTGATGACGTTACGGTGGGGGGGAAAACACAACGGAATGACAGTAGGGATGAAAGAGAGGCGTACTTTTCCATATTTGTCTTGTAATCACAATACGGACGGCGTTGGGACAGCTAGCACACAAGACCTACCAGATAATAGCTGGTTTTGGGGAGGGACCTCAGGTGTGAGTCATTGTGCTGCAATACGGAGAAGGCCAACTTCCTTTGTATCTGAGCAAAGGAAGAAAAGGGAAGGAGGCAGACAGACAGTCAGAGAGGGACAGAGACAGAGAGCGGTGGGAATAGAGAGTTAAAGTGAGGCTCCCTTGTTTCAGGGGCTGGGAAACAGAGCACACAGAACAAATGAGAAGTAAACACGCAGCCACAGGAAGCCATTAACTGCAGCAAGGACCAATTAGGCCCCAGCAGGTGTTCTTGCCTTTGCCTGCTTTGGTCCTGCCTCACCTCAGCGTCTGTGACAGAGCCTCTCGATCTGTGCTGAGGAAACAACGGGCAGTTTCATTTGCTCAGCAATTTGAACCAAAGGATTCCTACGGGCAGGCCTGTAAACCCCTTTATTGTGCTCTCTTTGTCTCCCCCCAAGTGCAAGTCATTAGAGAGGACAATTACATCCTCCTGAAGAAGCTCCGCTTTTATAGGAGGGGAAAGATAAGACAGGATCTCTCTCATGTTAGACCCCCTCTATCAAACTCTGCAGGCCCTCACTGAAGCTTATTGCTCTTTTCACACCCAGTCAGAGCAGAGACAAGACAGTCAAAATCAAAGTCAATTACAATGGCTCCAGCGGAAAGGAGAATAATATGTAAATACATTCTCTTTCAAGTGAGGAACTTAACTTGAAACTAAACTAACTAAACTGTTTTATTTGCAGCTAGATGCACTTATGTTGATCAAAATAGGTGCTGCTGCACTGCTGGTATCACCTTCAACAATGTTACTGTCCATGCTGTTCAGGGGATATGTAAGGCTCACAGGATTAAGTTGTCAATTACAGCTGTAATTATGTTAATAATATGCATGTCACTTTAGGATGACTAAGACTCTATAGTAAGGGAGAATGAGAGGGAGTGGCAGTCAAGACAGAGGGGCTTTGATTTGCAAGGTTGTGTATTTGAGCCCAGACAGTAGTGTAGTGTGTGTGTGTGTGTGAGAGAGAGAGAGAGAGGAGTAATGGTGTCATAACCTCATTGGGTGTCACTGAAGAGAGAGATAGAGATCACACATAAGTGTTGATAATGAACTGGGGGAAGGCAGTGTTTAAGGGAAACATGTTTTTCATCACTCATTTCAGATAGCTGATCACTCTGCAGCCAAGTAATACAAAACCTTCACTGTCTCTGACCGATCCAAAGCTCTACAGGCGGCTGGGGGAGATCAGGGATAGTTAAAAATATATATATATATACAAAATATGATTACAAAGATAAACCACTCATCTTTCATTTGAGCCCACTTATGTGACTGTCAGACTATCTGACCCTCCCCCTTCCTCAGTAAAGCCTGGGACTCCTTCAAATCTGAAGATTGTGGTTTGTTTACCTGCTTAGTTTCCTTCTCTGACTTTGCTCTGGCTGTCTCGTGTCTCTGCTGCAGCTCTGATCTTTGTGAATGGACCTTCTCTCTCAGCAGGGCAGCATAGCGGCGATAGAGAGCATCCCTGAGACGGTGCATGTTCCTATAGGCCTCTAGATGGCGCTGGAGGACCAATAAAAGAGGCATGCTGCACAGTTATGGCCTACACAGGGAGGGACATGGTGCACTTACTGGTGCACTGATGAGGCACTGATCATGTTCATATCTCTTTCTGCACTTTTCTCTCACTTCATTTTTGTGCCTTCACAAAATAGGCATTCTGGCATGAGTGGTATATAATTGAATACATGTGTTATGAGAAGGTTATAGTGTCTATATGAACCTGCTCCAGCTGAGCCTGACGCCTGGCCGTGGCCTCCTGGTCTGGGTCGCTGTCTTGGACCACCTTCCTCCTCCAATACTGAGCCTTGTCTTTATCCTCCGCCTATCAATGGTGAAAACCCAATTTAGATGCTGTAGAAGTGACACAGTCAGCTTGTCCGAGGCTTTTTTGGTTATCCCTCTCGTCTGCCAAGAGCAAACGGGAGTCCTCCCACACAACAGCCTGACATTGTGTTCTCGCACTGCCAAGCCAAAAGAAAAAGAAGGGAAAAGGTAATATGCAGGAGGAATATGCACACCTCCTTTCCTGCAAAGCCCCCACCGTATTCCCTTATCTTCACCAGCTCTCTAGAAAACAATCTGGTACAGCTATGATCTGCCTTAAGCCTATCATTGGGTAACAGCCTTATCTAATCCCAGTCTGGGATGATGAAGACGATACAACAACAGATGTTGTCGAGGGAAGAACACAACGGATCAGGCAAGTCAACAGAGTAGGGAGAGCCGATATAAGAAAAGCACACCTCAGGCATATCAGAGAATGTGGGGCTAGTGGCAGTAACAGCATGCATGCCAACAAATATTAACGTCACAGAAAAACATGGAACTAGATGCTTCACTTCTGCAACCCTGAGACGAGGGATGAAACATGCTGGAGCTTTATATGGGAGAGGGCCAGAGGACTGTTGCTCTCTCATCTGAGCTAAGTCTTAATGTGCCTCCTTTCCAAGGTTGCTCTGTCCCTGGGAAATGCCTGTTGCTTAACAGGCTGCCACTGAATGGCCACATTACTAAAGTTTATGGGCCAAGTCTGTTCAGGAAGTGTCCGCTTTGTCTCTTCTCACAAAAGCTGTTGGAGACACAGAATTTATCAGTTCCGTTGCCACAGTAATACTGTTACAGCGGAGCGAAGGGACCTGCAGTTCTGTTGCTTTCTCTGCTGTGTGCAAGCGTCAGTGACGGGGCGAAGGCAGCATCCATCTGCACTGCCTGCCACTGCAAATCAGTGGTGGATAATGCGGCTGTCCTGCTGTACCCAGTCACTCTGTTAGACAGCGATAAGGATGTTGGAGTGAGGAGGACAGAATCCTACAGCTAGTCTCTTGGAGAAATTGCAGACTAGATCAGAAAATGAGGGCATGAGATGCTGTAGGTGTGACCAGGGACAGCGTGTGACAGAGGATGAAACGAAGGAGGGAAAAAGAGAGACCTGAGGCACGGGGTGGGGTTAACAACTCTGCATGAAAAAAGAACAGAAGGGCATACGTTTCCAGTTGTAACCAAGACGACCGTCTCAACAGTTGCCAGCTCCTGCTTCTTTAAATTCGACTTTTCCAATAATGGACTGGAATACAAGTATTTGATTCTGATCTTGGAGCGACTTTGGGCTTATTTAAAGCAGTTCTTACCCCCAGGACAGAGGGATGCTTGCCTAAATCAGACAGTGATGAATAACACTGAGAGAAAAAGAGAGAAAAAAGAGGGAGGGAGGCATATAAACAATGCCACGATTGAAATAACACAATGGAGGAGAATGACACAACTTCTGCTCACTGAGCCAGTTGATACTATCATCACAGGTACCATGGAGAGCTGAGGGAGTCTTGGTACACACAGTGCTGGCTCAGCCATGATCTCAGTCCGCACCATGCTGCAATAGGAACCTCTTTGTGACATTGAATTTGAACATCTATTCAGAAACAATTTGTCCCACTGTAGCTGCCTGTCTACTCACATGACATAGATGAGAAACCTGAAACGTCACAGCAAACATGACATCCACAAACTCATACTCAGACACTTATTTGAAACCTGATTAATTAGGCTACTGTATATTGTTTGCGTCCTCGTTCCCGTTGTCATTTTCCAAGTGAACAATGCAATGAAATGTGAAGCTCTCAGTGCTAATGAGTGGGTTATGTTGAGTACCTTTCTGACACCAACGGGTAACAAGTATGTGTCCAAGATGGAGGGCAGGGTGCTTGATTGGTGAATGTCTTTACGCTTAGACCTCATGGCAACTCCACTATCAAGGTAGCCTTTAGGGAAAACAGGCAAGTCACTGATCACGGCATCCTTATCCTAACCCATAATTACACCTAATTCATCTAATGACAAATACTTGAATGGAAAAAATTATGATGTAGGAACCCCTACTGTTCATGTGGCATACATATGACATCACATTCAAAAACAATGTCCGAAAACAATATCTTACTTAAAAGCCTAGATATGTAATTTTTCAAAATAGCTTACCAGCTGTGGATGTGTGAGCCCTTCAAACACACCAAGTGTCTCAACTAAAGCGTTCACTCTTGCTCACTCCCCTGAGCTCGAGAGTTGTAGCGACACTCAGCAAAACTCTGGTTACCAAGTTACAGAGAACAATGTAATTGGGTTAAGCCCTATTACTGGGTACACCCCCCTCCTCCCCATACACACATATTAAATATATAATCGTCCCTCAGTGAAACGTTAATTAGGAACAGGCAGTTGCATGTGCAAGCTTTACTGTTTCCCTTGACTTGGTTTGGTTTAATGGCCAATACAACACATGTACTGCAGTAAACCAATAAAGAAAAGTGTCTTCATGTGGGTTGTTCAGACTGACAATAGAAAATAAGCCCTTTAATTAATTTCCTCTCATGCTGATGTTTGGTTTTATATATTTTGTTTTCCACACTGGCTGAAATGGTCATCCTACACTGGTCTGTTTCTGCACCCCCAGTTGATCCCTCTTCTTTTTCTCTCAATTCAAAAGGTTCACTGCCACTTGTGTAGACTAAACACGAGCGGCTCTGTGTGTGTAGCTGAATGAGTAGAGCATGGCTATGACAATACAAGAGTTAGGTATTAAATTCCCACTGGGTATACCCTTGCTAAAAGGTATATGCTGCAGGGCGCTTTGGGTGAAAATGTCCACCAAACTGTGTATGTCACAACATCATATCCTCTGTAGGAGTTGCATGCATTAGGACTCGTTTGGTTTGTTTGATATTACCACAGTGAAGCGGACTGGAGATGGTTACGTGAAGGGAACATGTAGTACCTGGGCCCCGGGGCCAACCCTGCTTAACAGGAAATCTAAGAAGCTTAGACTAATGCCCAAATGTTCTTACATGGGGGCAACAAAGAGCTTGTAAAATACTGGGTGGCAACAGGCTGAACTGTAAAAGAAATCCAGTTAAATGGCCTCTCATCACACAGGTCACTGACACTTGTACAGATTAAAAACATTTTTTTACTTCAAATAGCATAAAATTGTCAGCTGACAAAACGTTTGACAGTACAAATATTTAGCTAATATTAAATACTGTACATAGCTGATTAATCCCTACAAAATATATAAACAAGTGCCTCTTATGAGAGGAAACATAAGGTTCCAGCAGAAGGTAACCCTGTTGTCTGACAGCTTATTGTTCTCCGACACAAAGGAACAGTTTCCAACCCTTTACACAAACCCTCTGCCCATCACAGGCGCCCCGCTGAAAACAAACACCATGTGCAAAGGAAGAGAATATTAAGGTACTTCATTCAAACTTCACCAAAACATTGAATAGGCATACACTCATAAAGCAACATTCCTGTCAATTAACGAGGGAAAGCACTGACATTTGAACAAGCCTACTGAGGCTTAACATCTTATTTTTCTTGAGCCCAGTCTTATGCTAATGATGTAACATACTTCCACTTGTTCCAATGCAAATCAACTGGTTTCAACAATCGTCTTCAATCAAGTGTCATTTTCTTGATATCTGCCTTATTCTGCTTTGTTAAGGTATTGACACTTGTTTCTAGAATAATCCCGAAACAAGGGGAACAGGTGGATTCATCACACCCCGTTCGCAGACCTTCCCCTTGTTTTAAGACAAAATAATATTTTAAGACTGAATAGATCAAATTAGTTGTTAACATGGCCATTTCCCAGCGCATCAGTGCGCAGTCAGGCTATTCAAGAGTCCATCGCCGCTTCAGTCCTGGCAGGCTATTTAAAAATGAAAAGTCAGGTATCAGCAACCCTTAAGGTGCGGGAGTGCAGAAAGTTTGTCGACTTTTCCAAAAGCAGTGGCACTTTCAACCCCTTTGAGCCACTCTTTACATTTCCTCACAACCGTCTCGTCCACATCTCCGTCCTCTTCCTCATACTCCACATCATCGTACTTGTATTGGTCATTCAACAGAGAGATTTTAACGATGGTGGTGATGTCCTGCTCCGCACTCTCCAACTTGGGGACTGGGATGCTGCTCTTGGACCCTCCGTGCGCCTTTTTGGACGGGAAAACTCGTCTGTGCCGAAAGTCCGCAGACGCGCAGCACTTCTGCTGCTTAGCCATCATCTGCTTTTCTAGATTACGTTTCTGGATGACAAGAATGGCTTCAGGGGTAAGACTGAGGGTGAACTGAATCTCCTTTTCTCCGCCTTCTTTGCCAGCAGACTGTTTGGTCGGCCGGTGAGTGGTGGACTCCGTGGAGCTGGAGCGCCTGAGTCCGTCGGACGGGTCCTGAGGTTTGGGCACCGACAGCCAAGAGCTCTTCCCCTGTGCCTCCTGACAGGCGGCCAGCCTCCGAGTAGGGCTTTTACTTTTCTGCTGCTGGGGTTTCCGTCCCAGATTCCTCAAATTCGCCGTCGGCCAAGATGTGGAGAGCTTCTCCTTATCGGACTCCCCCTTTTCTCCCCCGGATTTGCCGGTGAGCTCGGTCTGAGGAGGAGGCACTGTGTTGGGTTTCTTTCTCCTGAATAGTTCCCTGCCAGGAGAGGAGATCCGCTGGTGGAGGTTGATAGGCGGGAAAGGCATTTCTTGTGATTGAAAGTGATCAGGATATGAAAACGTCCAGGTCTCCAAAGTGCAGATGAGAGAACCGTGCGCAAAGCAACGGGGCGCGCTCCTCGGGCATTATCCAGCAGCGACGCACCTGTCGGCCACACCGGGACTCAACTGGCGCACACGCTGCCCGGCTGCTTATGATCCTATTGGTAGGAAGGCGTGGTCAAGAGGAGCACCGGACAAAGCCCGGAAACCAAATCAAGTGGTGACGTCATTTAATCATTTTTCAATAATTCAATATTCCGTTTAAGCGGTCACAGGTGAGTTTATCTGGTATTTCTGAACGTGATTCGGCCAATCACAACTGGGGAACGTTATATCTGTTTTATAAGAACTATTTTCAGGAAGTTATCACGTTGAAGAGACAAACTGGTTGGCAACACAGCCAGAAAACCATTAAAAACCTTAAACCGTTTCTAGTTTCACCTGGTAACATTTCACTTTTTAAAACATGTTTCTATGTTTTGGGGTTAGGTTAGCCTCCCCACAAGGTGGCCTTGAACAGCTTCAGTGACAATGTGTCTGGATGCCCCCAGATAATTAATTGAATATAGCCTATATCACTTATAGCCCCAACTCAAGCCAATTCACAGATGTATTTAGGCCCACTGTGTTCTGTAAGCCATGTGTGAAAGTCATCTAGGGAAATATACAAATGCAATATATTGATTCCTCTTCCTTTCTGCTGTTATCTGTAATTTCAATGTCATTTTGTTTCACTCAGTCTAGGACAAGGAATAAATCAATACGTCCTTGCCTAATCTACAGTTTCTAGACCATTTATTTGTTATTGCCTGAGGATGTGTTTACAATTGACATTTTGCTATTAAGTCAATCAATAGACAGTTAAAAATCCAGTTGCTAATATATATGATGAAAATATTAGGACCGAAATGTAATAGGCTACTGTAATTACATGCCTAGAAATAAATGACAAATGTTATATAGTGTACAAATTCATTGTTTTTACAATTGGTAATAACATTATTGTATAATTGTAGCCTATATAAGAACGTAGCTGCTAATATGTAAAAAAAAAAAAAATCCATTTGAATTTACAAGACCATATGGAGAAGGGGCGTTACCTACTGCAAAACATATAAAATACATCCTTCGTCTAGAATTACAATCTTTGAGATTATTATTTTACTTCATTGACTTATTTAAACACTCAATCACAATTTACTATCCAATGACTAACTCATGAAATGTAGGAATGATTGCATGGGAATTTCCCTTGACAACACAGGACATCCAAAGTTTTATATTTATATGATGAACTGAATCATAAAGCTGATGAGGGCACAAAGTATATTTAATTTCAAGCGGATGCTGTGGCGTGGGGTCCCTCTGCTCTCTGACATAACAGGGGATTAGATCTAATGAACTGGGAATGGTTGGACACTAAAACAGATTGCTGAGGTCAGGATCCTTCACCCTCATCCTCAAACTTTGGTATAATCCCCCCCCCTCCAAACAAAACATGCGCACAATGGTGGGATAAAAAAACTGATCACAAAAACAACCAACCTCCCCTCAGTCAATGGAATGACATCCTGAATTATTTTATCCCTCAGATTACTTGGGATACTAATATAGTGCCTAGGGATTTGTTGGTTCCCTGTCAAGTTAGTTGAGCAAGTACTACTGAAAGGAGATTTTGCCCATGCTAATCCACCATCACATTATACAACCATCTAATGAAACTACGTGGGGTCAGCATGAAGGGGAGGGGTGTAGAGTTCCACAAGATGTGGAGACCAGGTAATTGTAAGCATGAAGTACAAAGAAAACCTAGAATAAATCCTGAGGCAAATACATGTGGTGATGAGTTGCATCAGGGCTTGCTTTATGTGGGGAGTGACACGAAACGGCTTTAACATGCTTTGTTCACTGTAAAACAAAAGCCAGGAAAAAGGTCCAAGACCCTCTGCTAGATTACCCCTGGGTTAACCCAAGGTGTTCTTTTAACACACCATCTCATTAACATAATGTGACCATCCACACCGCAGACGGGGGTGGGCTGACTTTATGAATCTTCCGGAGGGTTGTCATGACAACCGCATCCTCAGAGGCTGTGCCATCATGCTGAAGCAATATAGGGAACCCAGCGCAAGCTATATGGGCTAGTAGGTCACGTCAAAATCACAATGCTCAGAAAAGCAGAATGAACTGGGTCATTGCTACATCTGACAGGAAATTAGATTAAAAAATGAGATCTAATTTTGAGGTACTCTGATGAGTTAAGGGGGGCAGGTATATTCCCATACACATGTGGAAGAGCTATTAGACTAGACAGTAGCTCTGTGGTTCTTTGTCTCCGGATATCACATACCCCTGTGTATCGTCCATGAAGCAGTGCCTCTATCGCCGCAGGGAAGTCAATTATCTGTGAAAGATGGGAACGCACAGCATCTGAGAGAACCTCTTTATACATCACTGCCTTGAACAAATGGAAGACAGAGAGACAAGGTGTTTTAATAATACCAGCTCATCCAAATGTGTTTGTGTGAAACAAGTTAGGAGAACACCATTTAGAAACCATTTAGAAACCAGAGTAGATAAGAAAATAAAAAATAAAAGCTAATCTCACAATGTTAAAGATGTAAATATATGGTTGATCAAAATGGCAATAAATCATTTCATATAACAGTAGACAAAGTAAAAAAACTAACAAACAGTAAGGCTCTTATTTTGTATTTTACAGGCACTGTATAGCAAAGTTCAAAATCATTTCCCTGCACATATAAAATGCTCAAGAAAATAGGAATATCTTTTAAATATATTAAGCATTAAAAGCACTCATCTCTTTCACACTAAAAGCAATAGACTGGTGATAAGTGTTATAACATGATTATAGATACAGACCATTATCTAGAATTAATGACAAAAGTGAGAATTCACAGTATGAAACAGCAATGGTAAGAAGTTAGAGATATAGTGTATAAACAATATATTTATGTATTTTACAGAGCCACTGCGCTTGCAGTTTGCATATTGGGACCAGTCTTCACATGAAATTGGAGACAGCCATTCTAACTCAGACAGGTAGTAAAGCATTTCATCACTGCATCCCTGTGAAGAAAAAGAGAGACTGTATAAATGACAGCTTGCATAATAAACAAATATTCCCTAAATTTCAAACAAGAAAAATGGGTGAAAGGAATGACAAAAATGTTATGGGGTGGTTTGTCCAGGAACAAATTAATCCAGTAAAGGTACTTCATAGCAAATTCTCGGTTTCTGTCATGCGTCAAGATGACAAAAAAATGCACTTCTGTCCTTTGTTACGAAGGCTTGGGTGGGGTTCGTCATGAATAAGTGAGTGTGTTTTGACGGGGAAGCACCACATGTTGAGTGGTGGGGCTCCCTCTCTCCAGGTACTGCATGTTGAGGGATGATACAATACAAGCGATCACCATGGTGACCACAGACCATCGCCTCTTCCGTTCCTCTTGCCATCAGCGTGTTGCTATGCAGACTTTGCCTGCCACAGTCGATTTTCGGTGGAGGAGGTGTGAAACCAGTCAGAGGGGTTGGTGGATAGACAGGTTACTCGCTCCTTCCACTGCTCTGATTCGCCACTCCAATGCACACAGAGAACTACATCAGTGTCCTCATTTGTTACCACCTATATAGCCTCACGTTTGCTTTTTATACCTTCACTGGAGGCTTGTTGCTATTTTTGATTCCAAAAACACTGCATGAATAAATGATACGTCTCCAAGACATCCCCCACTTCTGACGAAACATCAGAATAACAGTTGCCGTGATGCAAAGTGGAAAGTGCACATGCAGCAGGTTTTGCCATGGTCCGCAGGCGTGAGAGGTTATAAATAGAGGAAACAAGGTAAAATACATTAAAAGCTCAAGTCTACTGGCCATGTGGCGCTGTGGCTAGCCGGTTATCACAGTTTGTTTGATTGACCATGGACAGGGATGGGCAAAGAATGGAGGCTAATGATTTTAATTGTGGTATTCAGAAGGATGGAGCTCAGCAGTTTCCCTGCAAAAACAATAGAGAGCTAAATAATCCAATCCTAACCAAATTAAAAATGGATTAAAGCAAGAGGCTTAAGGGGAGAGGAAAATAATTTGTTGACAAATAAAATGTTAAAAAAATAGAACTACCACATAATAAGCAGGGTTTCTACAGTCAGGCCAACAAAGAACTGCAACATTTACATTTCTCCATAGGAATTTGGGTTTTGGAAGGCTGGCACAGGCACGGTCTTTGTCTCGCCTTTCTACTATTGTTAGCATTTGGGCTGGGGGAGGGGGAACGAGGGGTGGTTGTAGGAGGTCTTTCAGCTGTCAGGATGGATTATAGGGTCTCACAAATACACAAGGCACTTATTATGGTGTGTGTGTGTGTGTATCTCTCACCAAATGAGAGATAACCCTGTTCACAGCTGGACTGGCAAAACAACATCACCCCTCTGGTGCACCGAGCTGGTGCACCATATGGCTCAAGCTGAGAATTGAACACCTGAGTATTGAGGACGGCTAAGTGTGGGTGGTTCATTTCCTTTCATTTTACAATCAATACTGTAAACCTCTGAAGGAATTTCAAATTCTAAGTCTTAACTTCTTTCTTAGATCCTCTGAAAATGTTCTACATGACGGCGAGGGCAAATAACCTCAGAGACCCCGTAGAGCTTAATTTAAGCTCATCACAAATAATGTAAAAGCCAAATCAGGGGAGAA
>OMLI01030444.1:0-18961 GCA_900302605.1 Rondeletia loricata | reverse complement strand
CCGACCACATCACCCCTGTCCTCATTCAACTACACTGGCTCCCTGTGCACTACCGGATTGAATACAAAAACCCTCTACTCACCTTCAAATCTCTCCATAATCTAGCCCCCATCTACATCACGGACCTCCTCCAGGAGTACACCCCCTCCCGCACCCTCCGATCATCCTCTGTTGGACTTCTATCCATCCCCAGCTCACGCCTCAGCACCATGGGTGCCCGAGCTTTCAGCTGCTCGGCTCCCAGGCTTTTGAACTCCCTCCCCCCACACATCCGACACTCTGATTCCATAACAACATTCAAAACCCAACTCAAAACCCACCTGTTCAAATTGGCATATTCATTATAACTGTACCCTGTGTTTCACTCCATCACACCTCCTCTTGTTTGTTTTGTTTTAACTTGGCTGACACTTTTAATTAAAATTTTAAATTTTGACTGTCTTGTTTTTATGCCCTGTAAGGTGACCTTGGGTGTCTTGAAAGGCTCCTCCAAATAAAATGTATTATTATTATTATTATTATTATTAGAGGCAAAATATCTAATGTTGGTGAGCTCGCTGCTGTTTAGGCGTCAATTTGTCACTTCTTGTGTCCATACACAACACCAGAATTTTATTTGGGCAAATGGGGTGAATCTATGGTGTCTCAATTAGTGGGAATGGGACACTCTGTTGCAGCCCCACTTTGTGATTTAAAATGGCTGGATTTTTGCATTAAAATCTTTTAATACATATGAACTTTGAAGAACTAAACCACCAAAATGAGCAATTATCTGTAATAATACATAATAAGTACACCCTAATAAAACTAAAGGGCAGTTTAGTTGTAAAGTAAAAGCATATTGACTAGCCACCATCTGAAAGCTACAAGTAAAAAAGCTAAACCAAATTACTCTAAATATACAACTTAGGAAGGGAATATGATGTAGAGAGGCGGCATGCAGAAGACAAGGTGTGTGTGTGTGTGTGTGTGTGTGTGTGTGTGTGTGTGTGTGTGTGTGTGTGTGTGTGTGTGTGTGTGTGGAATATGAAACCTTCCAGGCCATGTAAAAAGCAGGTCTAAAGCAATTTCAGTTTCAATAGTCATTTTGGAAAATCACAAACAACTCTCACCATCAGCTGGGGAGGTTTTCAGTCTCTGACAGAGGCTTTCTGTATCTGTGTACATCTCCTGGATCCTCTGCAGCGCTTCAGCTCCCCTCAACTCCATGAGGTCCCTCAGGTCCTCCAGTGTGGCCCCGAAGTCCCCGGCATGGTTGAACTCCATGCCTCCTGCACTACCAGGTTGCTTTTTGGGGTGGAAATCCACTGAACTGTTGGCTAAGTCTCCCATGGCTAAGATCTTCAAAACCAAATAGCTGAGATCCCTGTGGGTCAGTGTTGGGGTTCACTTGACTATGAAATATCTGCTCTAATGTTCCCCAATACCAGTTCCTCTTTTTGCCCCTCTTGAATTTTCCATAGCAAGCAGACCTGGGGTAAAAATACTTGTGATTTCAAATGTATGCATAAATACCAGTCTTACGGCAGTCAATATATCTGGTCAAGTGTATGTGACTACAGGTGAACTATTTTACTGGAATTTTAAAAACATCTCTCAAAACCCATATTTTAAAAAATATATATTTCAAAACATTCCTTGAGAGGACAATAATATTTCAATGGCTTTCAATATTTTAAATTAATCAAAACATGTATTGACTATGACAATGGTGGAGAAACATCTTATATATGAGGAAAGCAAAATATGTTAACACCATCAGCAAAAAGTCATTATTTTTGTAAAAATTATAATAAAAATAAGTAATTTGCTAAAATGTTTTAAATATTTGTACAAAGTAGTCTCTTCCTCAGATGTATGGTCAAAAGTTGTCAGTTTGAATAATGTGTATTGACTATTAATTACTCTTTACCACATTAAATCAAATACATTCAGAAAACATTTTAAAATGAAAGAATTTTGCTAAATTGTTGGCAAAAGTATATTTCTCCCAGGTCTGACATCAAGGCATTTGTGGGAAAGTATATATGAATGAGGATTTGGAGTCTGATTGGGCAGAACTGATCCAACCAGAGATGCTAATCTAGTGAGTCTATCTTCTTTTGATCAGTGACAAAAACAGTTCACGGGTAACGGACACAGTGCTATGGCAAACTTTCCAAAGAGGATGAACCTCTCCGGACGTGACGAAGAGGAGGAAGCTTTAGTTGACGTAGAGGAAATCACCTAGAAACTAGAAAGGAGGGAAGAAGTTTGGTAAATGAAATTCACACATCATTAAGCACCATAAAGGTTAAATCATTCCTTTGTCATTTTTTGCAAGGTCATGAATAAACTATCATTTGCACCAAATGTTGGATTGCTGATGAGCCAATAGTGTTTACTGAAATCTCACCCCCTCATCATGAAGATAGAAAAAATGGCACCATCATTTATTTATTAGATGCCCTATTGATTTGGAGTTTATTGATTCGGGAAGTAAGGGTCTCTCTGGATTAAATTATGCCATAATGAGTTGTACTGTTTTAGCGGGAGATCAAAATCATCCTGAAAGCCCCACACTAAAAATAGGAGCAAGGCATTACTAAAAAATACCAACACTTTAAAATGTCATCATTCCAAAAATAAAGGACCTTTAGCGACCCTATAGGCCCCTACAGCAAAACAATTATATACGGTAGGGTACGCATAATGAAACAGTCTGTAAGTATCATATTGTTACTGTCTTGTTATGATACGCTGATCAGACTCAATATTCAAGCAAAGCAAAATCATGGTGACAGATCACACAAAAACCATTCACCACCAATTATTTTCCATAATTTATTCTATTTGTGTGAACATCATTCAGTAAGAACTGTGCATTGATATTTTTCCAAATTAAAGTTGAAACTGAAGTGATGTTGTCCGTAATAATTTATGGAAAATGTATTTTGAGGCAAAGAACAGAAAAATACAAAATCCATTAAAACTACTTGTTTGTAAAATATTTTAAAAGGTTATATCAACATTTTGACACTGACAGACAATGTTATATCATCAATACCAATAAATTGCTAGCAATTATAGATAATATAATTGTTGCTAATTGTGTGTTTGTATATGCTGGCAGCAGATTGTTTTAGCTCTACAAAATTTCTCAGAGGCAGAGCTGCTCTGGAGGCAGAAATAATCTCATTGGTTGAGTTTAACCTCAATGGGCGGAGCTCAGGTTAGCTTACTGGCAAACTTGAATGGCAAAGAAAGAGCTCTGGTCAAAAATCTAATTAAAAAATAAACATAAATGACAATGACCTCCTTTTTTTCCATTCATTCATGACCATGACATTCATGATCTTGGAAGGTCAGCAGGCTAGCTAACTATCTTACCTAGATATCTATAGGCTAGTATGGCTAGTTTGAACTTAGAAGCTCAGCTAGGCTAACTTGCTAGCTAGCTAACTTAGATCAGTGACTCTCAGTCCTGATCCTCAGGACCCAGAGCCCTGCTGGTTCTGGCCATCTAATCAGGGACTGATTAACACCTGGGAATGCCAGGTGAATGCAATTAACTAGCTGGTGGTAGGATAGAAAACGAGCAGTACTCTGAGCCATGAGGACAAGGATTGAAAACCACTGACCTAGACAACTGAGTATAGCTAGATTCGATTTTTTTAGTTAGTAGCAAGAGCGCTAGGCTTCATAATATTAGCTACCTCGTCTCTTACCCCTTGCCTTTTTCACTGTGCTTCAGTCTAATATTGCTTAAGTTGTTTACATTTTAGTGCAAAGAAAGACTTTGCATGCGCCTCAGCCATTGAGTTATATGGGAAACTTTTTTTTTCCGTGAGCCAGAGTTTTATGCGGTCCCATGCGGTAAGCAGCAAGCATTGCGCTGCACTCAAAGTTCAAATAAAGCTACAAAAATTGAAATTTGAACCCCCCCCAGTCGCTGACCTTTCAACATGTAGCCAATGGCTTACAGTTGGTGGTTGTAGTACACCCACCATCTTTGAAGTCTTGTCATAATTTCCAAAATGGAGGTAAAGCTCATACTATGTGTTTCAGTAAAACAACTCCATCCGGGAATATGAGACTGCACAAAGTAGGCTTAACCTTACATTTAAGATTGTGGCGCTCATGTTATTCACTCATGTTATTCATCTCAATTCTTAATTGGTTTTCAATTAGTGCCACCCAGTGTGCTGGAGAAGCTGCAACATTGCGTGAGCACAGCGCAAGAGCCTTGCTATTTTTCTGAAAAGTTAATTGCTTTGTAGCCAGAAAAACTGTGGATCTTTGGCTCTGCCTATTGAGGTTTAAAGGGATAGTTTGGTTTTGGGGGGATTTAGCTTTTTCTTACTTAACCAGAGTCAGACAAACTCATGAATACCTTTTTTATGTCTCTGCATACAGTTTGAAGGAATGGGAACGGTTAGCTTTAATCATCAGAATCCTATGTCACTGACCTTGTCATGCAATACCCAGGGGAGCTTCCTGATTGACAAGTGCCCTGCCCCTTTCTGTGACATCACCCCCATGAAGTCATGGAGCTTAGGTGTCCAACATTACCCAATGTCCCAGATTACCCGAATTCACCCTACAGTACACTATTAAATACGATGTGTCATTTTCAACACATCTGTGATCTGATTTGGGACATACACACATTTGTGTTACTTTTGATTAAAATATATGTTAATAGCAACATATGTGTGTTCCAAATTAAACATGAATTTGTGAAAAATGGCCCATCCTTTAGAAGAGTCAATGTCTTTATAGTAGGTAGGCCAACTGAATCTGGAGAAAGCCCCTACAGTGTGGAACGGCCTGCCCGAGGAAATCAGGCTAGCGAGCTCAGTGTCTCCTTTTAAATCACTTCTCAAGACACACTTTTATAGACGTTTTATGTAATTGCTTTTTATGCTTTTAATCTTGTGTTGTTTGTTTTCTACTACTGTATGCTTTGTGCCTTGTTTCTCTTGCTGTCTGTTAAGCACTTTTTGAACTCTGTTTTTAGAAACATTCAGTTAGGCATATTATTAGTAGAACCAACAGACAAGTCATCTTACACTTATACAATTGAGATTAATTCAATAACAGTGTTATTACTCATTAGTGTACCACTAAACAGATATCAAAGAATCACTTTATTCTAGTATTACAGGAAACAACAGGCATGTGATGTCTATAGATTATGGCTATCACAGATTTCATTCATTTGTTAGTATTTGTGAAACACAAATGCTTTATTTTCTTACAGTGTAAAAACATTATTTTTCTATTGAGCCAGGCTAGTTTATATCATTTTCTGCAAAAACCAAACCTAAGAGCTTTGACTGTAGGGGTTCCGAGTCATAAATGCTTGATTTTGTGATATATCAAATGTTTTATTGAGGATAATAAAGTAGCACCGTTACATCTCATTCACCTTGGATGACCCACACTTTTAGTTTGGGTCCATGGACTATAACTAGATCATTTTGCTAAATGTAATTACCATCCTGCCAGCTTGTTGTATAGAAAACCATTTGACAAATTCACCAAGGATCAAATACGCAAATGAGTAGGCTAAGCCGGTCAAAATGGAGCAGTTTCGTTTATAAAATACACTGTCAGCTGCAGTTTTCCTGGCGTATCTTACTCTGCATTTGACCCAACACTACCGCCGTGCACAGATCAAAGGGTTGGGGACGCCGTGATGCTCGGGTGGAAACAGCCAATCCGCTACCGGAGTCTGTTGTGGTTACCGAGCGACCCGCTCAGCCATGATGCTCCGGTCTGAGACACGGCTCCGTGTGTCTGACGGAACATTTAGAATGATACATCCCTCCAGTTTTCAGAGAGAGTGAACCCACACACACACACACACACACACACACACACACACACATTGTGGGATCAGAGTGGTGGGACCGCAGAGCGGACCGGAGTCAGCGCAGCCTCCGTACAGATGATGCCCTTTACTCTTAACCTTCACATATCAGTTATTAACCTTGGTCTGCATCAAACCTTACGTGACCGCGGAATCCCTCCGCCTGACGGGAAAATAACTCCTACGGTTTATTCTCAGTATATCCGACTGTTGGTCGTTTCGATTGATTTGGGTTCAGGGTGCTGTATGGCTGTCTGTCGACGCAGAGGACAGAATGACACCGGTGAACAGTTTAGTGCCAACATGTCAGCGTGCATCACGCTTTGCAAATGTAGAAGATTTAATCATTGTAAAGCGATGGGAAATAAGCTGGCGTGAAGGCTCTGTAGCCTATTTAATGAGATCCAGGCCTGTCCTGCTGCAAGGTTATTACCGGACACACCGGCGCACATGCACTATGTAGGCTAGTATTCGGCCAAATGGGCCTAATAGTAGCACTAACTACAGGCCTGCAACCAGCCACAACAGCAGGGATAACAGAAGACTGCAGCTGCCACCCAAATACATCTATAGGCCAAGGGAACATACAGCAAGATAGGCCAAATTGACATAGCACCACTCATAGTACTAACATTTAATATCCTGGCAGTCTATGACTGATACACAGGTTCATCTAAAGCATGATGTCTCAGAGATTGTAGCTGCACCTGTTTCATTAATTTGATGGATACAATCATCATAATAATCATAATAATAGGCCTAATTGGGCAAGGCTTTGGACTACCATTTTGCCAAGACATTTTAATGCTATGATGAAAGAACAGCAGTCACTTATAATACTCACCCGGCCATGTCTGAGGACGTAGGTGACTTCAGGGAAACACAACCCCAACTATTTAGTTACAATCCATCAGTAAAGACGTGTAAATTAGCGCGTGCGATGCACAGACACCGACGTGTCCCATCTGTTGTTTGTGCACAGGAGGTAAAAAAAAAACCAAATAAAAAAACGTGGAGCGCAGAATAGTCTGTGTGGGATTCCTCTAATGCGGAAGAAAATGAAATGATGCAGGACAGATGTGAGCGTGTTTGCATAAATTAATGCTTGCTGGAGACCTCAAGCATCTGGTATTAGAGCTACTCCTCTGGTTGATGCTCCACTGACCATAGAGATGTGACAATCATGCCCCAAAAGGTGGGCTAAGATGTTGGAGTCTACATGCTGAAAAGATGCTCCGCTCACCGCACCCGTCCGGTGATGGCAACATGAACACGGTGCTCTCTGCTTCGGATATGAGGGGGAGGGGCTGGTGGATGCTGGAGTCTACCCGTCCTCTGCAGCCCCTCCCCTGGCGGGCCTCCATCCACAGTGACGTCCACACTCACTATCATGACAACTGTCCCTGGATGGACTGCCTGAGCCTCTATCGTCCTATAGTCATGCAAGGAATTGTAAAAGCCTCGTGTCAAGACCTATGGCAATATGGAGACAGTGACAGTCATAACAAAATACGTTATAAAATATGAATTTTAAAAAATGATAAAATATGATAACATATGAATCGAGTTATCACCGGTGTCTGCACTCTTCACTCTCCTCACACTCTCTCCTCAAGGAGTTGCCATCTAGTCAGTGATTTAGTGGTAAATAAAAATGGTTTAAAAAAAAGGGTCAACTATGACCTCCAGTTCAGTGATCATCATAAGGCAAACAACCACCAATAGAAATGCTAATTAATTAATTAATTAATCCCCCCCCCTAAAAGACCACATTCTCACTTAACTTAAATCAGTTTGATGTATAGCCTACTATGAATTAAAGCCTAAAAAGGTGGTAAACTCAGCTTAGGTGGGTTTACCCTCCACTACATCCCTGCATCTAGTACTTAACTGCATTCATTATATAGGTAGCAATGCAGTCAAGCTAGCATCAATAAAACAACACCACAGGACTGGGATTGGGACGGGAAGGGCGGGAGGCACAGTAATCTATGAACCCAGCCATAAACAATATTTTAATCAGGATTTGTCTCCACAACTATTTAAATGTTTGGATCTTGCTACACAAATGTGAAGCAAAAACCCTGAAATGGTTGTTTTGTGTGTGGGTGCTCTGGTGTTTCCCTCCACTGGGGCAACATGGAATTGTCCTACTGAATAGTCAAAAGTATAAAGAGATTATCAGATAGCCTGTGAAATAAGATGAGTTGCTGCTTTCCCCAATGTCATGTTTATTCATTTACTAGCAGTGTTTACTTAAGATGGGACTATTGTATTTATTTCAGTGCATAGGTGATGTGAATCTTAACCACACAAAAAAAATACAAGTTGGTGGAAACTGCATGTATTTATATCACCAGGAACAAATAGGAGAAAGCTGCTTGAAACGGCTCTTCTGATTGGTCACGCAATCGCCGTAGGGCCGTTATGGGATCAAGGGGGCAGTAGGTCAGTCTGCCATTGGAGATGAATTTTAGGACTTCATCTAGGGGGAGAGAGACCTTAAGCCAGTCTCAGGGCAGGATAATGCTTAATGCGTCATATGCGTTACTCTCCAATAGAAGTTAATTTATTTCAAATGAGAGAGTCCATTAACTCTGCATCATTCTGTTGCAGATGCACTGTATTGCATGCATTGGATTTATTCTACTTATGTGTTCATAATGCTTGCATAAATTTAATCAAATGCTGTTTTTATCTGTTTTTTTGCTAGCTCTCTAGTTTTTGTGATGAAGTGCTTGCTCGTAGCACCATCCTCCATTGTTGAGCAGTTGAAAATGCAAGAAGTTGGGGTTGGGGGTGGCTTTAAATTCCAGAGGGTGGGGAGTTTTTCCCATGGCACAGCCAAGGGCATCAAGAGGCGTATTCAGGTCAGGCAGGGAGGCAGTCATGCAGTCAGTCATCAACACCTCATGAGATGGCCTCTAGAGGGCATCTAGCTAGGCACCATGGGACTGAAGAGCATCTGTACTTGTTCCAAAACAGAGTACGGGCTGGAAAGTGAGTTTTGAAAGCCAGAAATCTCACTTGGTCAAGTAATTGTTGAGTCATTGGCATTGATCAACAACCCTATCAACCCCCTGCAGATAACAGTATATTATGGTCATTTTGTGCTATGGGACAGTACAAATCTTAATTATTACACCTTTAATGAGGCTCACTAATTTCTGGGAGCATAGTGGTGTCTAAATGCTTCTCAAAGATAAACTAGAAAGAGAGAGACCTTAAGTTCACTGCTCAAACCACCAGTTACAAATAATGGGTATTCGTGCCATGTCAATAGAGGTGGTAATAGTGGATTTGTGCTGGATATCATGGATTCTATAAGCAGCCCAAAACTGCTGTGCATTACAAGGGTGAGCAAATTAAGAACCTCCTAGCACATAGGACAGGTCATCTAGCCACTGTGTCCGTAATACTGAAGGCTTCTGAGGGCATCTCATCATTATTACTGATTGAGATAGAGACTGTGAAGGTCCATAGCGCAGAGCTTAGGATGGATGCTGTTCGGCTGCTGTAGGAGGTGGCTGAGATCAGCTTTTTATACACTGTGAACAAAAAGTGCTCTACTATTGGATCCTCTGAACAAGCTTCTATAGAGATAAAAAGCACAACATGGATGTATCATTGAAGCAGAATATGCAGTTGCAAAGTACTTCAGTTGTACACAAATGGATAGACAGTTACTGTAGATAGATTAATGTTGGCCTGTCATAAGGACAATGTGTGCTACCTAGTGGAAAACTAGTACTGCAAGTAATACAAGTAAAACAAGTACCACCATGTGTTTGCGGGTGGGGGTCAAATTCTGGGAATTCTGTTAGTTTCACTAAACCCTTTGCATAATGTGTTTTCAGGGGCAGGCAAAGGATTGCAGAACACAGGCTTCAGATCAGACATTCACCCTCTGCCAGGTTATGTTAGATATTAGTGGATTCCCATTTTTATGTATTTTCTCCAACCACATTTCCATGGAAAATGTAAGATTAACATGACCGCTTAACAAAGTGGGTCTTGTTTTGGACCCCTGTCTTATATACAGTGAACATATCCACAATCCTGATGAAAACATAAGTCAGATCCATGAGCTCATCAGACCAGGTAAAGTTGTAGTGTGTGTGTGTGTGTGTGACTTAGTTCTTGAATAAAGAAATGGGTAAATCTTGCAGTTTATTTTGTGAACACACAATACATCTAAAAAAGTAGAGTTTATGATTATGGGATTGAACAACAAAACAGTACAATTAGACTAATTGGTTGAAGCTAGTAAAATAGCTTTGATCATTAAACAGGCCTTTTAATTTGTAGATAAAACCCAAGGGCCATTTGTCAACTACGCGTTTCAATAATCAGGGACAGCCCAAAGTATGTCACAAAATTAGGATTTCAGATGCCAGCTGGATTACCTCCCTAATTGCATTAGCACAGCCTGGAGTCCAATACCAAAGTGCTCTTTCTAAATAATTAAAAATATAACTAAAGTAATACTTCAATTTTGTAGAGTTCATTTGATGTCAACAGTCAACCACCGATATCTGGTGCTCAAAGAATCCATAGTTACCACTGATATTCAGGCTTTCCCCCTGATGCCATTCACTTGTATTTGGTTGATAACTTACTTCTTAAAACCATTTTAGTACATTGCATAATTTGATTAAGGTTCAGAAACATAGTTCCAAAAGCAGACCTATGTACAACATTAACACATGTAATAGCAAAGGTATGACACATTTCAGTATCCTAACAAACATTTCTGCATCTAATTCTGATCAACATGTTATAGACATGACACAATGGCCCATGCTAATCTAATCTTATTTCCGCAGCAGACAAAATATGCAGTTGAAGGCAGCAGCACCCTGGCTCCTCCAGCATTTAACTCTACGTACTTCCCCTAATGGGAACCCTGTGGACTATACCAGCAAGAATTCAGGCTGGCAAGATTGTGGCGTATTCCATAGATGGCAATCAATTGCTTGACATGGACATCCTCTTGAGAACGTTACATGAGAGGGGCATATTATAACGGTGCTCCTCCTCTAGCTGGCATATCTTGGAGCTGGCCAACCACTATACTTCTGTCACAGAAGTATAGTCAAATACTCCAGGTTGCAGGCCTTGTGATAGGTTCTGTGGAGCACCCAAAGTGCATGTCCTCCTTCATGAGGAGAAACCTGGAGATTCGAACTGCAGAACATTCCTTGCCTTCTTTCATTGCCCTCCAGCAGGAGACAATACAATTTCTTGAGGAGTCCCATCATCGTGCTAGTGCTGTGTTAGTCCACCTGGTCTTTGAGGACAAGCAGTTGTTGGACCAATTAAAAGCATCCAACTTTGGTTTGATGCTGACTGGTCCTGTATTTGCTGGAGGGGTTGCATTAGATAAATATTTGGGTTTTCCAACAGTGTTCAATGTTTGCTGAATCACCAAAGCAGGAGGCCATTTTGCTATAGCTCCCTCGCCTGTGTCTTAAGTGTCAACTATTGGGTCCCTCGTCTCAGATAAGTTGACCTTTGTCAAGAAACTGGTATCAGACTTGCATTGGTTATCATTATATCATTATACCAAGGCTTGTGTGATGACTTCACTGATCCAACACCAATATCTACTCTCTCATTCAAGGTGCTCACCTGTGGTTCATGATAGTGGACTTTGTGTTTGAGTTCTCACGCCCAACCATGTCCAAAACAATTTACCTAGGGGGCTTACAGTGTAAGCTGTCTAAGCTCTCTGTCTTGCTAGGCAGGATGGATCCATGGTTTCATGCTGTTTATACAAAATTCTGACTCTGCTGCATCAGAAACCGTGATTCTTCAGACCAGGTGATGATTTATGTCCACTTTAGCTTCATCTTCTTGGTGTTAGCTGACAAGAGTGGAAGCCAGCATGGTCTTCTGCTGCTGTAGCCCATCCATTTCAAGGTTGGACCAGCTGTGCATTGTGAGATGCCCTTCTGCACATCACTGTTGTACTGAGCTGTTATTTGCATAGCCTACTTGTGGCTCACCTGTTAGCTTGAATGAGTCTTGCCATTCTCCTCTGACCTCTCTCATCAACGCAGTGTTTTGGCTGACTGGATGGTTTTGTTTATTGCACCATTCTTGGTAAACTGTAGACAGTGTAGTGTAGAAACTCCCATGAGGTCGGCAGTTTCTGAGATGCTGGAACCGGCACATCTGGCACCAACCATCATACCACATTCAAAGTGGCTTAAATCAGCACCTTGCCAGTTCTAACGTTTAGTCGAACAGTAGCTAAACTTTATACATGATCCAGCTGTTCGCATTAGCAGGGAGGTGAACTTAATAAAGTGTATGAGGCCATATACCATGTGGTTCCAATGCTTTAGCCTTCCTCTCATCTTTGGCCAATTTCACATCATGGTACATCTGGAAGCCAGGGGTGACAGAGGCTCAGAGGTAAATCCTAGATGGGGAAGAAGCCCCGCAGAAAGAACATGCTAAAAATTTTACAAGTTGACAATGACCAGCCTCTCAACCCAATGGACAGAGCAATCTCTGAGTAGAATTTGCACATAGCTAAAAAGTTTGGTACAAAGGGGCAGCACACTTGTGCACAAAGTTGTACAATGTGCCCTTGTATAGGCATCATAATGTGGATGTTCTAGTGTTCCTTCTCAATGCTGCAGTTTTTTGTGTTCGTGAAAATAGGGCTGGCAAGGGACAGGAAAATAAAAACAGCATTAACACAACGAAATATTGATGACAGCTGCAGCTTTTGCAGTTTGCATGACAAAAAGACAGGTCGGTAGACAGCCTGTAAAAATCATAGGCCAATTTCAAAATGGATGCTAGCTGCTATTTACTGCCACAGCATTTGATTATACATCATTTTATTAACTTTTGATTTGTACAGAAAAAAAGTACCAGTCAACTAACCATGTAAATATTCATGTAATACCACAATCTCTTTCTTGAACACAAATCAATGAAAAAGTTTGACAAAATATAAGGCAAATATGGGCAAACTCTGCTGCATTTCCTGCTTTTTGTCCTTGGTTTGATAATGGTAGCTATATGACTTTGCTACAGGTGACAACAGGTCTAATTCACATGCTCTTTGCCCTCGCAAATGCAGTACGGCATTTAAAATCTCAAATGGGAATTACATGTTAGCGCCTATGGTGGCTTCAAGCACTACTGGTTTGATTATGTTCATTTAATTTTATTACATTTTCACTTTGACTGACTGATATTTTGGTACAAGGCGTGACAGTGACAGCTTAAAGGACTACACGTACTTTTTGAGACTTCGACCCATTGGTCATCACCAAATGTGATGAGGATTAGCACCAAAATCATCTCCGTGGGTCTAGTAGTTTTTTTTTTGCAGTGCAAAATGTCATCACTTGCTTCACTGTAGAGCTTTACGTATCTCCAGTTCACTGGGAGCGCTGCTCTCCACACAATCTCCAACATTCGAACCCAAAAAGCAATTAAAACACGTCCTTTCAACACAATAACACTCACACTGCAGTTACACTTCTATAAATAGCTGTGATTGAACAATTACCACTACATTTCAGTTATAATAGTCCATTTGATACTTTTTTAGCATTGCTCACACACTTGCTGGTTTACTTTGCTGGCTGCTGATCTTCTGTCACGTTCATGTCATACCGAAGGAAGTGGAAGAACAGGATTTTGGTGCTTCAGCTTGAGAGTTCTTCATGTTTTACTCGGAATGCCCACATCCAAAATCATTTGTATTTATGAATTTGAAATCAACCATAAATGAACTACAGCAGATATTTTATTTTTGTAAGTACAGTTGATGGGTTCGACTGTTGGGTTGTGTTGGCCCACTGGGTGTGTATCAGAAAGCAAGATGAGATTTTGAACACAATCAGTCATGATGGCAAAAACTAGGGAAATAACGCCCAGGTTGAAAATAACCATTATTATAATTTACGTAACCGTAGGCGATTAGCATTATCCTAAAAGTGAGAAAATGATAACTTGTAGCAGCGCTAAGGCTGGATGGTTAATTGATTTTAATGACACACATCTAAACCTGCCAGGCTTGTTTAGGGGGTTGGTAAAATTGACTTAAAAAAATATATATAAAAAAGCACATTCAATGGCAGATATCCTGCGAGACTTCAAGTGTAAGTTGTTTTGTTTACACAGGAAGTGAGTGAAGTTAGCCAGACAGCTAAAGTTGTGCGCTGTTGATTCGTAATAGACTTCACTAATGATGAAACATGATATTTTGTTTTCAGAAGTTATGAATCTACAGGCCACAGAATAAAAACCAACACCAACTTTGGATTACTAAAAGGTCTATCTTCATACTTTCGATAATGCTAATTGCCTACGGTTACAACATACTGTATGCTAAAGTGTTAGCATGTGCACCAGACAGCTATCTACTGGAGACACAGAGATGATTTTGGTGCCACTTCTCTCATCAGATATTGGGTAAGGTGACCAATTGGACAAATTCCCCAAAGTCGGCGTATTCCTTTATCATGGGTATTAAATGCATTTTGAAGCTGTAAATAGTTTGTTTAAATGTGTATTCTTTGTTATCACTGCAGCAATGTGGACGTGTATTTTCATTTACAACGGGATCAGAAAAATTTACAGATTGTTTTCCATCAGTCTTCCAGTCTTATTCTTCAAAAATCTATGGGTATATACATTATATAATAAAAAAAGAATTAGGATTGGGACTTCAACAAAACCCATCCACTTAATTTATTAACAGTCCTACATGTCTGTTTTCTGCAAGAAATGCAGATTTGAAAAGATAAGAAAATTTGCCAACCAATGAAGTTATCTACAAAATGTTACAGACCTGTGAGTTTCTCTTACATTTTTGGGGATCATAACAGGTTACATGCAATTTAGTATTGCGTAAAATGACCAACATAACATACAATCAACATAACGTACAACAACCTATATAATAGATACTAGCTTGCAACCTTTATATTAAATTCCACTAGGGAAAAGTATAAAACTAGGCCTAATCTTTATAATTCACAGTAACAGTGGCCTTTCAATCATGACTTGTCTGTTCTGGCATGTACCCATGGATTGTATGACACCAGAAATAAGGATAGGGTTTCTTTAGCAGGAAGAGTATATTTAGTAAAAACATATACTAAAATTTTAATAAGATACATCAAGCGTAAATGCTAAATTTCAACCCACCATTTACCTAATTGTTGAAAAGCTAGACAAGAGTTTAATTATATTCATTTCAACATCAGAGGCTAAATCTGATTGCAAACATTTGGCAAAAACCATAAGGACAGATGAGTGTTTCACAATCTGCGGCAAGTAAGTGAAGAGGTACATCGATACCATATTTTGCTGACCAAGTACACATTTGCCAATACTGAGTATAAGCCAAGCGCGCTGACTAGGCTTAGGTTTGTTGATAGACAATTTTGGCTATGCTATTTTATGTAATAGAACATTGAGAAAAAAGCCAAATCTTTGTACAGACTGGCATTTTAAAGGCTAATTGTAACTGAAATTACATTCATTCTCCCATCTACTTTTGTTTTGTTATTTATAGATCAAAATAATTTCAGCATCACTGCATTAGCATTATGCTAATACTTGGTCCTTGATAGCAGTGACATTAAACAATTCCAAGTACAGGTACTTCAGCTTGGCATTGAGTGAATACCCAGTGCAGGTATCGGTGCACCAATAATTACATTAAAATGCCAATTCATTTTTAAAATAAACACAAAAACTTAACAGGGTAAAAATATGGATGCATACTGTTCTCCCATAATACCTATGATGTTAAGGGAACTCTACATGGCAAAGAGGGTACCAACATAATTCCAAATAACAGCATAGGCTACACACAGTAACACTCCCTGCTATGCATGCATATCTTCTGCCTATATAAAATAATGACGTGATTATCAGCAATATTGTCAACACATTCTTGTCATGAGCACCCGCCAAACCTAATGCTACCTATCAATCCACCTCAGTATGTGAATATCAAAAAGAAATAGGTATATTCAACATTTTGGTTAATCAGCGTTTGAGGCTTAACTGGTAAATTTAAAAAAACTTAAGTGGTATTCTGCCTCCTGAAGCTCAGCAATCAACTGAAAGCTATTAGCCAATGTTGAAGAGTATGATGCCATTATTTGAGATCTGTGCACTAAAATGTTGACGTGACTCTGCCAGATGGTTTGTTTTCACAAATCCATCTGGGAACGCTCCAATCTATTGGTTTGACTCCGAACCACCAGCGGTTCGGACCAATCAGCGTCCTATACGGGCGGGCTTTGCATATCTACGGTTTGTTTACAGTCTTCTCTCTTCGGCGCTATCCTACTACGTCATATGGTTTGTTGATCTGATTGATTGAAGTTAGCCTTGCCAGATGGTGATAGACAGATGGTTCATCCAATCACCTGCCAAGTAGCTTTTTGAAAGTGCCTGCCCCTTTCAAAGGTTTGCCGAGTGCGTTCCCAGATGGATTTGTGAAAACAAACCATATGGCAGACAGTCAGGTTACTAAAATGTAAGAGGATCAACATTGTAGACATGTCCTCATTGTTAAGTTGGTCCAAAAGATGCCATTCATACATTTTCCTTCAATTTCAAGACAAAACCTTTATAAATGTATTGGCTGTGATTTTGATGTCTTGTTAATATGTTAAGCAAGGGATTACAGGTTATTTCTAATTTAAATAACTGTTCAGCTGTTAAATCACTTATGAGAGGTGAGTGAGCAAAGAGGTCCAGGAAGTATAGATTCACAATTAAGCTGCAACAGATTTTCAAATCCAAGACGTCAGTGAATACAATTCAACACATTAAAATGATCTAGAAAGTATTAAATATCTTGACAGTGCACTTCTGAAATTTAAAATCATACCAGAATCACAACTGTTGGTAGCGTGCCACTTGTGAGCACATTTGTTGGGCAATAACCAAGAAAGTTAGTTTCAATAATGTCTAGAATGACCAAATATGAGCTAAACATAAAAAGCTGTGAACGGGTAATGAATTCTACACAAACAAGGAAACTGTACTTACAAATTCTTGGGCAAGTAAGCTTACTAAATTGGCAGGAATAGAAAAACAAAGTGTGAGTCAACTATGGCCTGCGCCTTTCTACAACATACAGTAAAATGTCAATTGGGTTAGTCCAATCACTCCTTACTGTACCTAATGCACTGAAAATTATCCACAAAAGATGTATCAGTTTGACAAGAGGGTACCACTACTTCTGGCATTAACTTGTCTGTGTACGCATATGTTTACTGTAATTAAAATAATTCCACTCCTTAACAGTGAGGGACAACCAATTAACATTTTTGTGATGTGAGGTTCAAGTTCAACTTAGGGGAGTCGATGAATATGTGTCAATGAGCTGTGTCATACAAAAGAACAATTAAGTATTTTGTTTTGTAATTCAACGCACAAGTTTTAAAATCAGCATAGTCCTCTTTGCAGGAAATAAAAAGCTCAACATTAAAAATAATGTTAACCTGTATGCATCACCTGCCTCCTCTTGCTGACATAATTCCCATTCCCTTCGGATGTTACGCTTGGGGAAGGAGATGCCCTCTGACCTTAGTTCTCAGTGGGTGCCTGGAAGTACTCTAGTTCCCTTCACAGGAATACCCTCCAGGCACCTCAACAGACTACCACATCTCACTTCTATTCCTGGTGAGGGAGGGACAGCAGTGTTCTCCCTCTATGCTACCATCTGGAATGAGTGTCTAAGATACAGTCTCTTTGCTGCCTCCAGGTGAGCTCCCTCCACTTGTGACCAGATTGCGGAGCAGCTTGCGTCGTCCGGCCTGGTAGTCCTCCTCGTCCACATTGACCAGCAGTTTGATAGCCTCGTGGCCCACAGCCTGTTTGAGAGAGTCCGTGATAAAGACCCCCTTAAGGGCCTCTAGCAATGAGCCATTGATGTAGTCCCTCCAGAAGGCATCCAGGTAGGTGAGCTCAGAAAACTTGATGTCGCAGATGATGGAGCCCAAGTCTCGGGATTTGAGGATTGTGTTGGCCTGGTTGAAGCGCTCAAACTGCCGCTCCACCGCCTCCTGTTTGTTGGAGAAGACGTTGCCCTGGAGCGCCGACTCATGCTGGCAGTATTCAGCACGAACTCGGAGGCGGATATCTGGAAGAGGGGGAGCACAGGGTAAGAGTCAGAAGGATCAAGACTGGAGTAGATACCCTAAAGAGCAAAGGAAGGCCGTGTTCACACAATTCAGCTTTGTTCAAACTCAGAAAAACATTGTGCTTTGTTTTTTTAGGCATGGCATGACATGGAATGCTTTTTTGTGTGAGCGGACTAATCACAATAAAGACGAGGTGTGGTTTCACACTACATAGGCAGTTGACAGTTTACTATGACCAACAAACAGGGAACAAAATTAACTTTTTGGCTTACCAGCCAAGGTGGCAGATTTTTTTACCGGCCAAAACTGATGAATAGCTTTTTAGTATATTGCCATGTGTTATTATTACTATATAATCAGGGTTTTTCCTGGCTCAGAATGGACTTTTGGGGGGTGACTATGCACGACAGTAAGCATGATAAGTCTGCGTCGCGACTATGCACAACAGTAAAGGCAATGAGTCTGTGTTACCTTATTTGACAGAAATCTATGCATTTTCCTGTTATTTCTGACCATTTGATTTAAAGCTCCTATATGTAGTTTTATGCTTTAAACAGATTATAATTAAATTTCTGGTGATTGCATAGTATAATGGCAATGGGAGAATGAAAAAATCACGGTTTATATAAATTTCCTAGAAGCCTTGTATTCAAAATGTAATTTCGTCTGCCACCGGGCAGGAAACTGCGGGAAATTTGACGTTTCCTTTACGGCAGACAGGAAGTGTGTCACCAAGTCAGGAAGAGATTCAGCTTGGCTTGTAGAGATAGCTTGCTGCTTGTAGCCGGTATAATCGAGTCAGCGGCAGGACGTTGTTTATAGAAGTTACATTGCTTACAGTAAACGTTCTAACTTACTTTGAGGAAATGGCGGACTCCGGACGTAAAAGAAAGAGAAAGCCTTTGTCGGAGGAAGCAAAGAGAGAGAGAGCGATTGAGCCCGGATAATACCAGTGTCCCTTGGACGC
>OMLI01030436.1:0-16035 GCA_900302605.1 Rondeletia loricata | reverse complement strand
GTGACCAGGCTGGTGACCAGCATGAGGAGGAGGTGCCAAGCTGTTGTGGCTGCGTATGGATCTTCCACACGCTACTGAGGCTCCTGACTGTGTAAAATGAATAAAGTGTAAAAATGGCCAATATGTGTTGTTTTTTCCTTATTACTGTGGGAGAGTGCAATCATCCAATCCACCAAGCAACTCAAAATGAAAGTGAATACCAACAGAAGAGTATTGCAGGGGATTTTGGCAACAAATGTTGGGCTGCTACCCACACGGTTAGCTGTGTTGCTCATTCCACGAATGCACGATCCTTACAAGTTGTACCTTGTTGTAAAGGTGACTAATCAGGCTTTCCAACTATATATAATACAATACCAATTGGTATTATTAAAGTGGAGGAATAATCGACCGAAATAACGTTTCAGAACTTTTTTTGAGGAGTTTATGTAAATGGTTGGTGTGACAACAATGCAAAACAATTGTCCATGCCAAAGGTGAATACGTTATTTAAAAAATGTAGGCTTTTAGCGTGCCAACAAAGAACATGAAACATGAAAATAACATGAAAGTGCCCAAACACAAGTGGCAGACAGTCTTTTCCTGAATCACTTGTTTTTAAGCATGAAATTGTTCCAAGATGTACCCAATGTAATAAAGTCAGATCTTACAGGATTCACAACATCCTATTCATAGTAGTTTTGTATGTTTGTGTTTGTTTGCATGTGTGTGTTGTATTATTTTCATGGTGGATGCGATAAATAATTCAGTTTTGGAGGCTCATATGATCACATATTTGAGCATGTCTATACCACAGTCAGGTATACCACTTTGTGCCCCTGCACTCATACACCCATATTTCTGTCATGCGAGAGCTTTGCCCCTCTGTAAGCATTTGTTTCACTGTGGAGGATCATGCTAGTTTTTTGTGTGCACTTTGTGTGCCAGTGCGTACAAGTATTTCAAAGTAGTGCACCAGGTTGCACAGAACAGGTGCTTTACGTCTTATGGCAACATAAAGTCCACGGTCTGTAAATTATCTAAAATGTAGGGAAATATGAAAAAAATAAAGAGAGAGGAGATCATAATGTAAAAAGCTGATATCTTCTCCCCTAACACTCTCACTGCTTTGGCAGGCTAGTTTCTTTTTTGTTTTTAGGTGTCAATCTCATAGGTTCTTCCATTTCCATGTGCATTCAGCAATATCTGACTTCAAAAATCATGGCAGTCGTTTTCCACGAATTAAGAATGACATTCCTGTTCTTATAATATTTCTAGGATGGATAATAGAAATGCCAGTACCCCAGACTTTCCTCAGACTTGACTGATACCTAGAAAGCACCATATTTTGATACGCAGCCCTATTTAAATTAAACATAAAACGTCCCTGTAGGGAAATTGGGTGAATTTGGGTCTATCTATACATGAGACAAAATTCACACGCCAATGCTTGTCGCCATTCCCCTCTTTTCCAGACCACATCCCTGAGGACCTGCGGGACCCCTTCTACACCGACCAGTATGAGCAGGAGCACATCAAGCCACCCATCATCCGCCTGCTGCTGTCTGGGGAACTCTACTGCCGGGTGTGTGGGCTGATCCTGAAGGCCGAGCAGGCTGCCTCGCTCCAGAGCCATCAGTCTGTTATCCAGGCCCTGTCCAAGAAAGGCATCTACATCCTGGAGAGCGACAACGCACCTGTCTCTGACCTGGACCTTAGCTCTGCTCCCATCAAGATGGTGGGTAGCAAAGCCTTGTGTCTATTTAAGGTCCAACATTATGGGGCCTGAAACTATTTAAGCCTCTTGTGATTCAGATTTTACTTCCTGGAATATTATCCCAAACTCAAACTCTATTTATTAGCTAAAACAATATGTGTTGCCTGGTATTGTGCTGGCTCTTGAACATTCTCTAGGGAAGCATTGGGTTCTTTTTGCTTTCTAGAATCGTGGTTAGTGTGTGGGTGGAGAGGGGGTGATGATTGGGTTGGGATTGTGTGTATTTGCTTGGTCTTTTCTTGGTCAGGTCCTTTTATTCTACTCATTCCTCTGAGCATAGCTGCCTAACCTGGTGATCCTCTCCACAGCAGCACTGTAAATCTGCCAGACCTGAGTCCCAGCATTGTTACGGTTGTCTTTCGTCTGTCAGCAGTAGCTCTGGAAGTAGTAGGGAGACCATCTGTTAAAACTCTGCCCACTCTGTCCCACAGCCAATTTCATAGCTCACAGTAGAACATCGGCGAATTGATCAGTGCAGGGCACCCTAACCTAGTGTAATGTGACCTTCCAAATAGAGCATATTTGGCCAGTGTGTATTAGTGCGCTAGGTGATAGATTTGTGAAGCTTCTGCATTTCGGGATTCTTGTGTGATAATGTTGATGCTCTGAGGACAACCTCAAATGCAAACTGAACAAACAAGCATCTGTGGTAATGATTATGATCAAAATATAAGCTTATAAATTAGGCTACATATCTCTAGACTTGATAAATATCATCAATGAACCAAAATCATTTTGCCAAGAGCTCAGTCTAGATTTGGCAACTCGGTATGTAAGATTCTATGAATTTGTAACAGCTGTAAACTTTTTGCCGGCCATTAGGCCTCATGCTGATGGCGAATAACAGATGATTGCTGCCTGCTTGTGTGCTTACAGCCCTGATTAAAATAGATGCTAAATTTGACGGTGAGTCACATGTGCTGTCACACTCTCCCCACATCTTCCATAGATCAATTCATCATATTCCCACTTTTATTCAGAGGGTTTGAAATGCCATTGTGTTTTGCTTTCTGGTTGCTGAACTTTGGTAATGGTAATAGAGCGGCTACACCGCTCCTTTTTTGTTTGTTGCCATTTTACATGTATAAATACAAAACTGCTTTGCTAACTGTGTCTAGTTGTACCTAAGACATTAACTGAAAAGCTGTTTTTCTTTTTCATTTATAGGTTTAGCTACTGCAAAAGTTTTACAAGTTTGGGTACATTCTTTGCAGTAGTATAGCATAACAGGTGCTTACCTGGTGAATGGGCAACCCACAGCTGCCACCTGCTAATAGAATAAATACTGCGCCGGTAAACATAAGATTGCTTTGCTAGTTCTATCTTGTGTAACTAAAATATTCATAAAGCAAAATGAATGAAGGGGCCGGCATTTTGCCTTTTAATATGAACCAGCTTTAGAGGGTATTATCTGTGTTCCTCGGGAGTGAAAGCACAAAAAGCAACAAGCTGTCCCATAAGGGGCAAACCATGGGGACTCAATGTTTTTAGATATGAACTCCAAAATGTCTAGGTAAAGTGTTTTATCTAGACCCCCGCCCCCCTCTTTTGGTCAATGTAAGTTTTTCAATACCAATGTATTTCAGAGAAGGTATTGGATGGTTTAGTTTCATAAAGTGTCTTTTTGCATTTGATCTTACTCTATTACATTGGGCACATGCCCCAGATTTATAGTTCCCATCAGGGGTTGGGGCCAATAAGGATTGAGATGGGGATACCTGGGGAACATATTCTGAATGTACAAGTTTATCCTTCAGATAAAAAACTGTTGACATGACATGTCTTTATATGAATGTATTTTGGTTGCTCACAGCCACAGAGAGATTGAGGCCATCATTAGATGTGATAAATGCTTTAAGTAGGCTCCTAAATGGAATATTTCACAGAAATGCAAGCATTTGTTTGAGAAAGAGTTGTTGATATCCTTGTGATAAGAAACAGTACTGTGTTTCCCAGTTATCAATGAGAAGTAAGTAAGTAATATTTATTTAATATAGCACCTCTCACAGACCGAATCACAAAGTGCTTCACAGGAATTAAAATACACAAAGAACATCCAGATAAAAATGACAATGAAACACAGAGACAGGACATCCAAGTGCCAGGCTTCCAGGAAATCACTCTATGTTCCTCTGGATTCAAACTGTCACCTCTCAAGAATGTAAGGCTTCAGATGTGACTTTATGGCGTGCTTTATGTTTCCAAACTGACCTCAAATGAACTGTGCCTTCTGGCTCGAAAATATATTTTACTACTCCTACAACACTCTACCATAAAATCAACTAATATCCTGTCCTCATTGCTGCTGCATTGCATTCTTCCAGAGCTCCCACATCCCCCTGATTGATGCCCTGATGATGGCCTACACCGTGGAGATGATCAGCATAGAGAGGGTAGTGTCCAGTGTCAGGCGCTTCTCCAACTTCAGTGCCTCCAAGGCACTGCCTTTTGACCTGGAAGATGCAATGGTCTTTTGGATCAACAAGGTGAGAAGCGTGTGTGTGTGTGTGTGTGTGTGTGTTTGTATGCATTTGTATTTGTGCATTCTTTCATCTGTGCTCACTTGTCTTTATGGCTACAGGTGAACATGAAGATGAGGGAGATCACAGATAAAGAGCTGAAAATGAAGCAACATCTGCTGGAGTCACCCAGTCACCAGAAGGTAACGCCATATCTCTTTCTGTGTTTATGCCCTTCTCCATCTTGTGCTCTGTCTCACGTTCTCTCTCTGTCTCTTTCTTCTGAAAAACCTCCTTACATTTAAATAGTGTCTTTCTTTCAATACTGTTCTCTTTGTTCTTCGCCTATCTCTTTGGGCTCTTCCTTCACTATTCTGACAGAGGGTTGCATGGGCATATTGGATTGTCCAGTGAAATGTCACGGCATAGTCTAATTCTACTAATAAAGCTCTCCATTAGAATATGCATGTAAGCCTATTATCTCTTTTCCTGCATTGGCCTGTTTTGTAAATCTAAAAACGCTTGGTTTGTTCAGCCTAACCCTTTCCAACTGTCTTTGAGATCAGATCTGTCTCCATGGTAACAGTTGCTGAGGGGACAATCTGATTCCCTGTCACTGTATCTGACCTTTGACTTGTCTGCTGCTCTTCCTGTTTGTGTCTCCCCCCAAATTCCTCCCCTCCTGCCTCTTGGATACTAGTCTCCCTCCAAATGGTACTGGAAGCTTGTACCTGTAAGTGCAACAGCTAGCCTGTCCTGTGTGAGTGCGTGCATGTTTGAGATGTGTATATTAATGTCTGATGGGGTAGCACAATGGAGATTATATTAAGTACTTTATATGCCGCTAGATTATAGACTATAATTAGTACGGTAAGTACTTTATATACTGCTAAAACAATACCTATAGCTAAAACAAGAATTTATAAAAGCTAATAAAATAAAGAACAAAAATTCCAGACATGAACTAAAACTAATTTTATAGAAGAGAAACACATCTCAGTACAATGAGAACTAGACTGCACCTTGGGCTGAATATATGTACCAAATAGGGTTATTTGTTTTCGAGTTATGGTGTGAACATACATACCCACATAGATAGATACAGACGGCACTGAACACCCTACTTTAGTAATAAACGAAATAAAAACAAACTATATAACTGTCTGTAAAAAATTTTTTTAAGAAGTTATGAAAAAGATGATACAGTGCCCCTTGGTGGCAAAGGAAGACACAACATGCACACCAAACTTCCCTTTGCTTTTACCCTTTAGCAAGTCCTCTCTTGTCCCTTCACTCCTCAGCTGAGCTTTGAAATGGACCACCACCACCATCCCCTTTCTATGCTCTCTTTTTGTTGGTGTGCGTTTCCCCTCAGCTGCCCAGTAAAGCTGAGGCAAGCAGCAACTACTTAATGGCTGGCTTGTTTTTCTAACTCATTGTCTCCATAAAGCAACCTGTGTGGAGCCCAGTGTCTGCATGGCTCAAGTGCATTATAACACTCCCAATCATCTGTCCTGATCACTTAGTCATTCACTCCCTCCCAATCATTACTTTCTTTCTTCCCCCACCAGCCTGATATAATGCATGCTCTGGCCCATTGCTTATTGGAGCCTGTGGAGTTCTCTCGTGTGGTAATGTACACTCCATAAACCCTTATCTTCATTTCAACCTGTACCTTAGTGTTTTTCCCTTTTTTCTGTCATTCACCACCTCCACTTCCAGCTACTAAACATACCTGTCTTGGTCCAATCTCTGTACCTGAAAAGTGATGGCATTAACATAGATCTCCTAGCTCAGACAGTGTCACTCGCTGCTTGATTTGCTGCTGTTCAGGAATATGTGTTGATGTATTTGTTGCTATTGTTGTGAATGATATGAACCCCCTGGCATGCCAATCCTTTTGTGTGAAGAGACACCAGCTCTCTTAATGTAATACATAACAGGTTGATAGTTCTGGGATGCACAAGGTGCCCCTCCAAAAGGCTCCAACTGCCCTGATCTGATCCCAACTAAGTAAAGGCCGGTCAATCTGCTGTGTCACCCCTAACAAGAACTGGATGCCAAGGGCAGATACCTACTCACTATATGTATGTCTCTGTATGTGCACGTGTGTTAGAGAGAGACAGCGTGACAAAGAGGAAACTTGATATAGAAAGCAGATTTCTGCATCAAAAATCTTTTCTTTAAAGAATGTGAGAAATGTGTATGCTTCTGTGTGACTAGTAATCATGTAATGTTCCAGCTTAATTAAATTCGGACACACTCTTCTCTTCCGTGTAGGTGCGTTACCGCAGAGATCACCTGTCAGGTCGGACGCTTCAGCACTTCCCCCTGTTGGACGACCTGATGAAGGACGTGTGTGATGGGACTGCTCTGCTGGCTGTGATCCACTTCTATTGCCCAGAACTCATGAGACTAGAGGGTAGGGTAACACCGCACCACTAGGTCCATCACTAGACTGGACTGAGAGAAGAAGGTGCAGCTGTTTTTAACACCAGCTGATACACTATCTAAGCTGTCTTAACCAGGCTTATTATACTGTGTACAAGTTGTTGAAAGAGGAAAGGAATTAGCTAGTTGTTCACCGTCTGAAACCACATTTCTACCACTCTGATGTCAAAGGTCATATCATCTTTTTAGTTAACTGATCTCATTAGATATAGGTTTAGGAAGCTCTAATTGTGATGCATTTAACTATATTACAATATATTAGCCTCATTATAGCATTGACTGATGCTGTCCTGTCCTGTGCAGATATCTGTCTGAAGGAGGTTCCCTCGATAGCAGACAGCATGTACAACATCCAGCTACTGAGGGAGTTCTCCAATGAGTACCTGAACAAAAGCTTCTATCTGAGGCCTGAGGACATGCTGTACTCTCCACCAGTACTGAAGGTGAGCCCCAAAAACACTTCACAGACTGCCAGTGAATAACTTTAAAGAAGAAACAGACTCCAATGTTTATTATCCAGTGTCTTCCTATTGACCTTGAACATGTGTATGGTGTCTTTATACCAGAATAATGTGATGGTCTTCATTGCTGAGCTCTTCTGGTGGTTTGAGATTGTGAAGCCGGACTTTGTTCAGCCCAGGGACCTTCAAGAAATCAAAGATGGTACAATAAATGCTCTACTTTTGTTGTGTCGTTGGTCTTTTAATGAAATGCTAGCAGTTCAGATACATCAGTAGTGATACAAAGAAACAGTCTACTGGATTAGAGGCTTTGGTGTAATAGTTGATACCCTCTTCCACCATTCTTGCAGTGAGATTGCTGCTGCAGCCTAAGAGTTCCCGACCCCATGTCCCCATCTCCAACGCCACCAAACATAGTTTCCTGACCTCATCAATCTCTGCTGACATCTTGACAACGCCCCCAAGCCCAGACCTCAGGTATTATTCATATACCTATTTAACTGCCTATATCATCTATCGGCTTCTACATTATGTTGAATGCTGCACTTGGATCAAAATGAATGTTGGCCTTAAAGCTGCAATTTGTGCAGTTTCAGGAAATCACCTCTTCTAGAGGATGTTTGAGTAAATCATTGCTATGTACTGTTGTGTTGATGCATAAAAAATATCCATAGTCCATGCTTCAATAGTTTAACAATAACAACAATACATGGGCTCTAAACAGCACTGTTAAATATAAGTTGTGCAGTTGTGATACCTCCATCACTCTGTGAGTTTGAAGTTCAAGTTTTGGTGTCTGACCTAGACACCAGGGCCTGTATCTATAAAGCCGCTCAGAGAGAACATTTGGTCTTGCCTGCAAGAAAATTCTGAAACTGATGCAAATGTATTCCTTGTAGAAGGAAGACCAATACTTGCACATCAATATTTAGTCTTGAGAATACATTCAACTCCTAAATTATTTAAGACGACTCCCCCAACTTAGTTAGGAGATGTCAGCAGGTGGTTGCATTACCCAGACAGAGGTGGAGCCTGCACTTTTGAAGTAAGGAAGCAAAGTTTTTTTTTTTGTGTTGCTTTATGACGACACAGAGGTCATAAAATGGTACTGTCTTGCTTTGTTCACAAGGATAATTTTTTATGATTTCCCGAGACATAACATCAAATACAGTGCCGAATTTGACTCTCATTGCAGAGATGAAGGTTGTTATACTGTGTTTTATAGCGACTGGTAAAATATAACGGGGCAAAGAGCCAACTGGCTCTTTTTTATATCCCATGATAAGCATAAGGAACTCACTTTACTGTACCTCATTATTAGATGCTCGGGAGCCAGCTCTAGGTTGGAGCGCGGTACATTTACATACCCTTAACTAGCTTGGTGATTTTCTAACTGTAGTAGCTAAGTCAACGCATGAATTAAATATTTTGTTCAGTGATTCCCTCCCTCCACTCCTCCGCCCGAGCACCTATAAAGCACTACCTCGCTTTTTATCTTATGGTTGCCATTCTCAACAAATTTTAAGCCTGCCCCCTTTTTCAATTTAAAAATCGCCAAACACATTTTCATTCATTTCTTATTGCAACTTATTTTGAGGTAGTATATGTTGCATTACATCTAATTAAAGCTTAGCTTTTTGCTCTGTCTTTCCCTGCCCATCTCCACATTCCAGTGGGTATTCAGCAGCAAGGGGGCTTTTCATTAAAATGTCATTATAGTCCATCATTTGTTGCCTTCACTTGTCAATCTTTTTTAGATCCACATCCCAGAATCATGCTTACTCTTCACTCAAAGTTAACCTGGACTTGTTGTTTTCCTTTTATTTTGAAGTTTGAGACCAAATTTAGCCAACTTTCTAAGAAGTTGTATACACACAGGCCCACATTTTTAATTTTTTTATTAGAGCTTCATTTATGGAGGCCTTTCAGTATCTAATAGCATTTTAGAAATATCTCAGTGGCTAAAATCAAATCAGCTTTAACTGTTAAACCCAAAACTGCATGCCTTTCCCTCACAGCAACAAACTGAGCCCATCATCAAGCCCCTCTCACTCCTTACTGCCCCTAAGACAGAGACAGCAGAAGATGCACGAGGATGGCACTTCAGGTAATATCAGACACATTTACTCCCATGCCTATGAGCTCATATGAAAGTGGTTGATCTGTTTAACTAAAATGACATTGGCATTTAACTATAATGAGACTGTTACACCATATAAGTTGATTTAAATTGATGTTGAATTTGTCTAGGTGACATTAGTGCAGAGATTTGACAGCTTGGAGTTTTAGAATAGCCTACTTGTGAACACACATGATCGAAGAACAGGACTTCACATAGGCTCCGATTCAGAGTTGGCTGGCTCAAGTCACAAACACAAGTTCTTCAGATAAGTCAGGAGATACATGAGGATAGCTACTCATATTCGTTCTTGGTCTACGCAGGTGCTTAATCCTTATGCCCCCTAGGATGCCAGGTTTTGTTTTCGGAAGGTTTTGGGGAATGGGGTTTTTGATGCATCAAATGCACACCCAAAACTTAACGAGGTGCAGACTCAAGGAAAACTAAAGAAGAAAGTCACACACTCAAGGAGGAAAAGAGTGTGTGACTTTCTTTACTTCATTATGTGCTTTATTTACCATTGCCTAAATAATACAGCCTAAAATGTAGGTTTAATTAAATAGAGGACTTTTTTGGCTTTTTGATTAATGCAGACTCCTCATTGGCATGTTAACCCATTTGTGACTGTAGTATGGCTGGACTACCTTTGATAGTATTAATGGTGCGAGAGGATGTGTTAATTTATTTATAACTAGTCTGTTTAATCTAGAAATAGGCTTATCTTTGCCAGAAATAAGGCTAGATACGATATTACATCAATACCTATCAATGATAATTCAAAATCACAATTTAGGCTCTAGGGGCTTTTGATAGAAATGTAGGCCTTTGTATTGACTACCATCAGTGTAATTATGTATTATTAGATAATTTGATGAGTTTAAGTAAAATAAGTGAGTAAGCAGTCTTATCCTGAGTGAAATCCAGAGTGAGAGAATATTGTTTGAATAAAAGTGGAGATTGCTGAGATTTTAATGAGTATGAATCAACCAAATTCATATCCAGAATTTATTTCATCTTAGATTAAGTCATTTTAGATTAGGGTCTATTATTGCACAGAAAGAATATTGGGCTTTTCTTCAGGTTCCCTAGACTTGTTGTGCCTCCTCTCAAGAATAGATATAATGCATCCAGAAAGAATTTAAGTTGCAAATCTCAATCAGGATCATCTCTGGACACACCTGTATTTTGGGGAAACCCCACCCGATGTGCATAGTTTTCAGCAAGACACTTAATACCAAAAATAAGTCTGAGATCTGTATACAAATGCACACAGCTTTGGTGCTAAATCCCTGCTTTGCAGACTTTGCTCAACTCTGAACTCTGAAATGCCGCCATACAGTGCAAAGGGACAGTTGATAACATACCGACAACCTATCACCCACTCAGTACTGCAGAAAACACACTGGAGCTTGTCCTTGGAGGTGGAGCTGTAATGGAGGATGTGACGATGCTTTTGATTATTGCTGTAGAAAAATGGACCAGGATTGCTTGTGAGATACTGAGGGGGAAGAACTGTAAGAACTCTTGGGCGTTGTTGATCAGGCATTTGCTATTCTTGTCCCATTTAAGGTTATTTGTGATGATGGTCCCCTGTGACTTGAATGACTCTATTGGGTTCAGTACTGAGCTGACATCCCTCAGAAGTCAATGCTCTCAACAGTTGAGAATATTCAGATCCAGGCTGTCAGTGGCACACCATGACAAGAGACTCTCTCCTGCACACAGATTCATCGTTGTTGCCGATGAGGTCCATCAGACTGGTGTTGTTTGCATACTTAAGCATTTTGACGGTCAGATGGCTGGAGGTACAATCATGCAAGGGGTCAAGCAGGGGGTCTGTCACATTTTAAAGGTAGTACAGTTCCAGACACTGAGAGGTCTTCTTTGTGACTGAGGTCAGTGCTATTGGCCTGAGGTAATTGAAGCAGGGAAGTTATCTTTCTTGGAGAGAGGAGCAATATGGGATGATTGAAGGATTGTGGTGATGTTTGTGGTCGTTTGCAAGGGTAGGGGTGTGCTTATTAAGGTCTCTTGCTGTACCTTGTGAGTATCTTGAATGACCACAATGCTGAGCATGAGTCATTGTGGGCAAGCTGACTAGCCTGGTCTTGTAATGGGAATTGATGGCCTTGTTGAGCTGGTTTTTGGCTAGATTATATTAATTTCTATTTCTCTTTCTGTGATTAATGTTCCTCATGTTAATGAGCTCCTTAGTAAACCATGGTTTATAGCATTGTACACCACCAATGGTCTTTTGAAGGCAGGTTTCCTCACATTAAGAGATGTGGATTAAGAGCAGAAACCCCCTATGTAGTTGTCAAAACTGTGACTCACACATCTCATGGCTTTCCTGTCTGTAGTACTGGGCCAGACTTTGATCATTACCTACAGGGTCCACTGGACTGTGTTGCGGAAAGGTTGGTTGACATGAGTTCATGCTTCCAAAGTGAGAGTCTGTATGTTGGAAGCATTTGGACCATTGTATGATGAGAATTGTCTAGTTGGGCCTGAGAGAACAAATGGAATTTCACCTTTATGGTAGAATGAAAGTGGCTGTGTTTTTTCCTCACTTGTTGGGCAGTTAATCAGTTGTTTGTATCTATCCTCAAATGAAAGTTGTTAAAATCATCCAAAATTGATATTACATATTCGGGAGGTCCAGTTTCCAATACCAATCATATTTTCTTTGTGCAGGGCTGAGAAATAGGTCCAACTCTTTAACACGTGTAGATGGGCAGCCTCAGGGCTCAATACTGGCCTGGCCAGAGAGGAGGCAGAGGTGAGCAATTTGATTACGACCTTCACCATTACTGTACTCACTATAGTTAACACATTTCATGTAGTGGTTGGAATAACTATACCAGACCATTTCTTGTTTTTACTGTGTTCTCTTACTAATATCCCTCTCTCCCTCTCCCCTACCCAGGCCTTTATCCCAGCCAGTGCCGTATGCCCTGCATTTTCCCCTGGAGGATGATGGGGACAGTGTCAGCCTTGCTCGCTCCATCAGCAAAGACAGCCTGGCCTCAAACATCATGAGCATCACCCCCAAACACATGCTGGGGACAGGTCCCCAGCTGCCTCCATGCAGGCTCAATGGTCAGGGCCTGCTGGGTCACATTCGAATAGAGGATGAGGAAGAGGAGGTGGAGGAGGAAGAGCTGGTTGCTATTATCCACCCTTCTGCATTTCCTCGACATGGACTTGAGAGTGACATGGAGCAGGATGAGCTGGAGATCCAGAATGGGATCCCCACCTCTAGGGTTTCCAATGCCTGTTGCTCTCCCTGCCTTGACCTTGACCCTGCTCCCTGTGCTCCAGATCCCCAGGCAGACAGCTACTACCTGGAGCCTCTGATGCCTGCCGTCCCCAAGCCAGCCAAAGAGAAGAGCATCAGCCTGAACAAGGAAGAGGAGAGTGGTGAGAGTCACTCTAGAGCAGCAGTAGCTGCCAGGAAAGCAAACATAAATGTCCCTAGTACCACCCAGAGCAAAACCCCTGTGGCTGAATCAAACAACCTCAGAAGTACCTTTACCCCCATACCTGTGGTAGAATCAGCCACTAGCCCTCTCAGGCCACCCACGGAGGGGGCAGTAGGCACCTCTCAGTCTGATAGGGAACAGTCCCAAGGCTTTTTCCTTCATCTGTCAGGAGAGCCAGAGGAGCAGGTCCAGACAAACCTCCCTGGACAGGTCTGCCACAGTCCCTTCTCCATCACCTGGGAGGTGGGCCGTGACTCAGACTCAGACATTGCAGATCTTGAGGAAGATGAGGAAGAGCAGATGGAGTTGGCTAAGGAGGTGCGGAAGAGAGTGAGGGGGAAGTGTCTGGAGGAGGGAGAGGTGTCTGACTTTGGAGAAGGAGAGGGTGAGTCAGCCAAGCTGAGAGAGGACTTGAAGGTGAGTGAGCGGGATGATAAGGAAGATGGTAGTGGACGCTCTAGCCCATGCCTCAGTACCATATCGTGGGCCAGCAGCTGCAGCGCCTCGGGCAGCAACAGTGTCAGGATGACCAGCTTCGCAGAGCGCAAGCTCCACAAGATTGGCTTCCGTGATGGGTTCTCAAGCACCAGCAGCTCCCAGAAGACCACACCTGACGGCTCTGAGATCGCCCCCTACCCTCTGGGAGGTCCCTGGCGACTGCGGAATGATGACAGCACTTGCTGGCTTGGGAAGGAGCCTGGTTCTGTGTTGGGGAAGGATGGGGTGGTGGGTCCCCCAGTAGTGCCCTCAGAGCTGGTACAACTTCACATGCAGCTAGAAGAGCAGAGGCGTGCCATTGAGCATCAGAAGAAGAAGATGGAGACCCTGTCAGCACGACAGCGACTAAAGCTCGGGAAAGCCGCCTTCCTGAACATAGTGAAAAAGGGAGGAGGCAGGAGTGACACCCTGCCTCAGCCCCTGAAACACCCCCAGGAAACCTCAGACCTGACAGCTGCTGACAGGAGTGAAGTGAAGCCCCATCCCTGCAAAGATGACTCCTGTCTTGAGGCCCTGAGGGTCCAGGGGAGGGCAGGACAGACAGAGGGAAAACAGATGGACAGAGACAATAGGTTGAACACCAGTACCCTGTCCCAGGATGATGGGGCTGAACCTGACTTGGGTGAGTGCAGCCGTTCCATAGAGCTACTCAATGAAGCCATTAGCTCCATCCAGCAGCAGATGATGAAGTTCTCCTTACAGCAGGACCTGCTGATGAAGCAAAGTGTGTTATCACCTCCAGGATCCCTAGAATCAGGCTCTACCACAGCCCCCATCACAATGCAAACATCAGCCTCCACCTCTGACTCCAGAACTTGTGCTGTGGTTCACTTTGTAGATATCAGTGGCAGCAATTCTGCCCCTGCTCGCCGTCCTCCTAAGCTTAGCTCCAGTCAGCGCAACCCTCGGACCAAAGCCTTAGAGCTAAAACAGAGTAAAGAGAACAGCATCAAGCCCAACACTCAACTCCCAGACTCCAGGCTCTCCCCCAGAGGAAGTACTGGTGGGGACCAGGAGGGAGGGGTGTTTGTGGAGAGTTCCAAGTTGTTGAGAAGCAGCCTGAGAAACACTACCTTCAAAGTATATGATGACCCCAACCAACGCAGCCCCAGAGAGGGACCTGGATGCCCCCCAGACCAGCCCCTACCTCAGGACCCACCAGTCATTTCCAGTACCTCCATGTCTCCCTCAGAGGCTGCAGAGGCAGATGTGAACAAACTTACCAGCTCAGGGAAGGAGGCTGTGGATGGAGAGGAGAGTACCAGGGTCAAGGGTCAACTGATTGAGGTCGACTTATCAGATCTCAAGGATCCATTGGAGGATAGTGGTGCAGAGATTACAGACAGCTCAGCGGACGGCGAGCAGAAGAATGTATTGGGCTTCTTCTTTAAGGTAAAATTCAGTGCGAGCGTGTTCATGTGTGCTTGTGTGTGTAACTTGTGATGCGTGCATGGCTCATCAACAATCACATCTGAGAAGTGTGATTATTAATGAGGTTTCATTGAAATATGCAGCCTAGCTGTATGAAATCACTCTTTTCTGTCTTCCAGGATGATGAGAAGGCGGAGGATGAAATGGCGAAGCGTCGCGCTGCATTCCTCCTCAAACAGCAGCGCAAAGCTGAAGAAGCCAGACTACGCAAACAACAGCAGGAAGCCGAGAGCGAGCTCAAACGTGATGAGGCCAGGTGCGTACACGCACACACACATAAATTACCACTGCTACCAGGATAAGGAATTATATAGCGTGTGTGTGTGTGTGTGTGTGTGTGTGTGTTGTCTCACTCTGAAATTCCACCTGTCTTACTCTTCCTACTTTCCTCCCAGGCGTAAGGCAGAAGAGGAGCGTGTGCGTAAGGAGGAGGAGAAGGTGCGACGGGAGATAATTAAGCAGGAATACCTGCGGAGGAAGCAGCAAGAGCTGATGGAAGAGCCCCGCCCCAGGACTAAATCCCACAAGAGCAGGCCCAAGTCGCTGCACCGTGAAGAGTCCAACAGCCTCTCCAAAGGATCCAACACGCGTAAGAGCAGGCTTACACTGAAGTATAAAGCGCTCTACTTATCCTTTAGTACCACAACTATATTTTTGTCTGTAGTACTCCATGTTGCCCTTGTCGGTGTCTAACATTCACAAATATCGTTTGTTGTCTGTTTAGCATAGTGGGTTTGTCTACATGTTTTTGTATTATCTGGTAGGCTGTTGTTTGTGTACATGTTTGTATATTCAGTTAAGTTCGTCTGTGTGCATTTATTGTGTGTTTAGCCATGCCCTGAGTGTGTATATGTGTGTTGTGCAGGTCATTCTCTGAAGGTATCCATGTTGATCAAAGCCCAGGGCTCAGCAGCAGGCTGCAGGGGAGGTGAACCTTCTAACCTGCTCTGCATGACGCCGTCATAACACCTCTAGCATACGCATCCCATAATTATGCCTTTTGTGACAGTCCCTCTGGACTTTCTGTCTTTAGCGATCTGTCTTTCTTCTTTTTGGGCTAGTCCGTTCTCAGTTTCTGTGTATGATCTCAGTTTGTCTGTTGTCTTGCCTTGTATGCTCTTTGCACCTCTCTGTCTCTCATTTCAATCACACAGAGGTGCCAACTGTTACGGTTTACCCGTAGCAGCTACGGAATTCGACCCTCTGCTACGGGGCTACGAGGAAGGTCTCAAATCCTACGTTTTTCTGGTTTCCCAGTCCCATTTTTTCTTCCCTCAGTTATTCGCCAATCCAATAGGAGTGTTTAAGTTATGCATCCAGTGAGAAGTTGAGATAGGTGGGACTAGCATGAGCGCGAGTGTTAAGAGCTGTCTTTTTC
>OMLI01030433.1:0-21121 GCA_900302605.1 Rondeletia loricata | reverse complement strand
CTACTAATACTACTACTACTATGTTACTGGCCACAGTGTGGCAGCATGGCACATCTTAAGCATTAAGTAATTATACTACTACTACCACTACTGCTACCACTACTACTACTACTACTACTACTACTACTACTACTACTACTACTACTACTACTACTACTGCCACTATTACTACTACTACTACTACTACTACTAATATTACTAATACTACCACCACCACTATTACTGCTACTATAAGGATCAAGGTTACTTGTTACCTGGACACAAATTGGAGGGAAATGGGTATTTAGAGGCAAGATAGACACCAACTTAATTTGACATATTTTGCTTTTGTTGCAATTTTAATGAAAATGTTATTAATTTTATATTACTGTGCAGATTTAATGAAAAATTACAATTTAAATTGCAGTCTTTTTGCAATTGTGAAAGTTTACTTACGAGAAAGAACTACAATAATCATATGATTACAATTTAGAAGGATACTATACAAATGTCACAGCAAAACTATATAAAATATATAATAACCTTTAGGAATATTATAGGAATATTATAGGAATACTATAGTCAGACCATAGACAACAACAAATACCATAAAGTATGATAAGGTTACTATTAACTCATTATTGAGTACCACAGAAACCCAATAGGAAGAGGACTATTATAGTGATTTTTCATTTGGGTCGTAATACATTGTTTAAATGTATATTCTATCAATTTTGACAAATTAATCCAACTGAAAGTAATCACATTATGTTACTGAATTGATCTAGATTATGTTATTGGCTACAGTTTTAAGAAAGTAAGTATACAGTCTGTAACAGATTACATTTTGAAAGTATCCCTCTCAATCCCAACGATATAACAACAGTCATTTTAATGCACTTTTATAAACTTGCACGCTATTCATTATGAATACAAGTAAACCTAGGTATGCAACTTTAACATTTGATTAATTACTCCAACAAAGCTTAAACTCTTCACCATGAATTGGCCTTAATTTGTTTTTTGTAACATGTTGCTGTACAGTTTCTTGTTTCTTTCAGCATGGATGTGAATAGTGGTGATGGTTATGGATACATTATTTGCAGTTTTGCAAATGTCATTTGGAAGAAATGATACCTTTATGCTTCAGCTTTGAACATCTCTGGATGGCTGTTGAGCTGGTATCCTGTTGCCTTTGGGTGACACCTACACTATATAGCTCTATATTGATTCATACACTGTATACTTTCTTAAAAGACTACAACCATCTGCTGTAGTTTTTTAATGGATCATTCATTTCCATTCATTAACTTGAAATGTATTTTTGAATGAATGTTTTTTAGTGAATTGGGAGCAATGATTTGTCTCACTGACTTGTGCAATACAACATGATTCAGTCATTAGAAGAACACTAAGCCACTTTCAATATCAACATCATTGGCCAGCATAAACACTATAGGACTAAGCTACACACCAGTTCTATGCTACTGCATTTTACAAGTAGGCCAGTTATTGTATTTTATTGTTTTTAGTTTACTTAGTTTATTGTATAACGATATATTACTAAAGGTCCCTTATAGACATAGGCCTTTATTCATAATGTATCTAGCATGTAAAACACATGCTTTATATATATAATCTCTTTCATAGCTATTCATTTGCTGAACAAATCAACCTTGGAGTCAATACATTTTTCAGATTTCCTCTAGGTGGCGTGAGACACTTAAAAAAGTCCCAGAATATAGCAATGGCAATACAAAAATCTCCCTAAGGCAATGGTCTCTTTTTGATCACATTAATTATATATCATTACTACTAATGTCCTTTTTAATCTTGTTTTCACTCCAATCCTAAAGCAAACACACAGGTGGTATATGTTGTAAATGTTGTGGGTGTTTTGCTCATCCAAGTAGAGCAGCTGCAGCACTCATCTGTATGGATGACCCAGGCATTTATAGAGGTCTAAATATTATATTTAACTTGAGGTATGTTTACCATGTATACCAGTAATGCAAATCTTTGACATTCCTTGCTGATAAAAGGTAGATCTGTCTGGGAGGTCACAAAATTCCCATAGCTGGAATTTTCTCGTGCTATTCATCTGGAAAATCCCAGTGGATAAAGGCTTGGCTTCATCAAAACTGCCCAAGGCTAAACTGCCGTGGCAAACAGATTTTCAAACAGAACAGAACCAGGTAAACAATATGGGTCAAAATGTGTCTTCTGGTAACACAAATGGAAAAACCAATGCCAAACATCTAAAATAATAACACTTTTTGTTTGTTTTACGCTTTTATTGTAAAAAGAGTAAATTTGTAACAGTCCCATACCATTCCATCATTTCAAAATATCTGTTTGTGGCAAACCATGAGCAGACACATTGTAGCAGAGATACTGTAGTTCATATTAAATCATCTATTGATCATTGGTTAGTTTGCCAGTGTAGACTAGTGCTTTCAGGGTAGATCACTACCAAGTCAAACAGCAATGCAGCCCCTTGGTCAGAGAATAATGTGCAAAAGGTTTGCGAAAGTCTTTGGGCATTACACATTTAAAAGTATCATGAGAAACCACTCACAATTGACAAATTTAAGATATTTGGTGTAGGTTAAACAGAAAGCATAGCAAAACCTGTCCCAAAGTAACATTGTCGTACACATTTTGCAGTGATTGTTAAGAAGTGGTCACCACAGACATTTGTTTTGTACTGGCACATCTTGGTGATGTGTCACATGGATTCTCCTCTCAGTTACACGTAATTCAAGTAAACTGTGACCCACAGATAGAGGAAAGAAGAGAAGTGGAAATCAGGGAAATCATACTTAATGTAAGTATTCAATCTGTAATGTGATCTGCTATTACGTAACAAAATACCATGCCACATAGTGATGCCAAAAAATCTCCAAGATAAAGTTGAGGTTTTTGGACAATGCTTTGCTCACTCATACACAGGACAAAATACACAAAAACATGTCTTCAGACATGGCATATTGATGATGTCAAGGAATGTACTTGTGGGGTATCAAATGTACCTTTCATTTCCCACTTATCTCATCATATTGCAGTAGAAAATATACACTTACACACACAGTCAAACATTTAACTTAGAAATTCAGGTCACGGTGAGGTTACAATTCATCTCTCATCTTATCGCCCTTAGGCCTGACCATCCTGCCGATGAAGAGGATGGACTTTGTCTTCTGGTCCTTCACTAAGAAGATGAAAGGGTGGTCAGCATAGAAGAGCTTGGGATTTTTCAGCTTGTCTGTGCCAAAAATGCTGTGGTCAATGGGATTTCCGTCAGTGTCCCACTCCATGGCAGAGGCGTGGAACACATTGGCCAGGTAGAGGTCCTTCTTCCCAGAGATTTTGGACAGGTCAGCCTTGGTTTTGTCCACGGCCTCCGTCAGGCCCAACTCCCCAAGGTGTTTCTAAACAAGAGGAGAGAGAGAGAGATCATGTTGAGGCAGGAGGTGAAGCCCTAGGTGTGACAACAGAAGCCATTACTGATGCTGCTCTTGCATCTTTTACCTGCAGGTTGTGGCTGACTTCCATGCTGACTTTGGGCAGAGACACAGCTACAGCTTTCTCCTGCAGCTTGCCCATCCAGGTATCCAGCTGCTTCTTGGTCAGCATCTTCTCCAGTCTCTCCAGAGGCTCCACATGGTAGGGCATGATGAACACCATGCTGGACTTCTTATGGGCCAGAGGCATACTCAGGATCGTCAGCTTGTTGGTCGTATCCTCATGGAAGCCATAGAGACCTGTGAATGAATTGGGAATAATTTTGCAATGTATGTTGTATAAGGCATCTCTGTTTACAACTCCTTTTTGGGAAGTCTTATACCATGATTTAGTGGGAACACTTAACATTTTCTGGTTTATAACATCAAAGACAGCTGAACAAGTGGTTTGTGTCAGCTACCTGTATATAGCACATTCATGATTCATACTGGGTCAATTCTTTGGTCAGTTTTCTTTACATGTTGGTGTAATATTGCCATATGTGGCTAAGCAGTGAAGCAGTGCGTAAACTTATTGAGCAAATATTTCAAAATGAAAGTCCAACCTGGCAACCGTCACTTTTATTAGCCACCCCTTTGTATTATCCATCATTCCTTGTGATTTTGACCCTCTTATAGGTTTCTTCTGTTTCCTATGTCACAAATGATATACAGTATATTAATGCATAATGTATTATGCATAATGTGTTACATGAACACCTAATGAAAGCTGATACAAGGAATGAATCAGTATCCATGAATGTGCCACGCAGCTGTTATGAAGCAGCTCTTGTTCAGGTGTTATGAATCTCTAATAAGCAATACTTCATAAAGTGTTCCACATTTATTCCTGAAGATATGATCAGGGCTGTCTCTACCTACCTGTGCGGTGCATCATCTGTACTGAAACAGTGTAGCCACGGGATACCAGGAAGCCACGGTTGTCCACCATCTTATGATGGAACTGCTCATCCCAGTGAGCTGTTAAACAAATCCAATTAATTTTAGAAATCATGAAAGGATTAACATAGTACATATGGTAAAATATGTTTTCATATGGACTCACGTTTGAAAAACATAGCATTGATGATCATGGCCCCATCGGTGTTTTCCACATCCTTGGTGACCTCAGGCACTTTGCCATCAGTGGACTTGGCCGCCCATTCGTTGATGGATTTCACAGCACTCTTCTTGTCTCTAAAGTTTATCTTGGCGTGGTCGCAGTTATAGTGCTTCTTGCTACTCTTGACAAAATCAGCAACAAAGTTGACCGAGCTGGGCCCGTACAGGCGGTTGCTAATCTTCCAGGTGACATTGCGGGTCTTGGGGTCGCTCACCTCAGTCAGGAGCTCGGCCAAACCAGAGTGCAGCTGCTCATCTTTAACTTTAACAGCCTTCAGTATGGTCTTTACCTGGGAGGCAGTGGAGGCCTTGCCCCCAAGAGCCACCAGACCCAGAGAGGAGGCCACCACCACAGGGGAGAAGAGGATGTTCTCCACGCCCTTCTCCTTGGCCATGTTTTGATAGAGACTGAAAGCCAGGTTGGCACTGTTGTCAGCCAGGATGGTGGCGTGGTTACTGAGGACCTTGTCTGCTGAAGCAGAGGTGGCAGCTGAGGCTGCAGTGGCCAGTAGGGCCAGGGCTACCAGGTTTGTCACCCACATGGTATAATCCTAATCAGTGAAGACCTACGAGGAGACATGAAGACAAAGATCACTCGCTTGCATTAAAATGATGTTACTGACCCAAGAAAAGAGACAACATCTCATCTGGGAGGGGTTTCTGTTCCTGAATTCTGTTGTTTACTATGTTCAATTGTGTTCCTAAAAGTGAAATGGCTTGTTCTCCTTGATTTATCCCAGATCAGGGTGGCCACGTTGTGGTATATTTCGGTTTTACTCTGCAGTTTTCATAGACGACAGCTGGGGGAGCCGGGTTAGCCATACCAATCAAAGTAGACTTCTCCAGGTTCACCTCAATGCAGGCTCTTACATAACAGCCACGTAGGCAGCTGCAGGAAGTAGCTAAGCCAAAACATTGGCCAGCTAGGTCAGAGTGGTTCATTTCTTGGCAACACACAATAGTTATAACTGAATAAAGAATCCAAACACTCTCTTAAAGAGGAATTGCACCGTAGTCTGATTGGTGCTGGTTGGTTCCCATTAGTAAAATGCATGGAATGAACCACAGTCTATTTGTGAGTGAAGGATTCTCTATGTTAAGAGTCTCTGCCCTACTCAGGAGCTTCATAGACAAGTAGTAACAGGCCTGCTAAGCTGCAAGATCTATATAGAAAGATAGAGTGGTATCTGACCTCAATGAGCTTGAATGAAGTGACTTTAAAAAGCATAAAGTTGGATTTTTTGAGAGTTAACACAAGGCTACACTATTCTCAGCTTTGCAATAGTATCTTCAACTTACTGCTGAAGGATTATACTTTTGTGTGTTTTCCTACTGATAGCAACTTTAGAACACCATGGATATTATTAGGACAGCAACACAGTGTTTGACATTTAGGCTCCATACTCTTATTTCTTTAGATGTCAAATGACCCATTGACCAATATTGTTACATTTAGTTTGGACATATGTTCAACCAAGTCCTACAGAACCTTTTGAAAATATCCCCTCATTTCAGTGTAATGTTAAGATGAGAAATTCTCTCGTTAGGATAATGAGTTGGTATGCCTGTGTAAATCTTTTGTAGTTTATTGTGAATGCATTTTGTGCCTTCTATGCATTATTAAATAGATTGTGTATTGGCAATGTAATATAGAGACAAAGGAAAGATAAATGTCACAGTCACAATGAGGTCAAAAGTTGGGTTCATTTCTTGCCAAAGATGCAAATAGTGCATAATGTTTCACATACCTGCATAACCAATCATTGAATAATCACACTTGAAGTCTCTAAATGTATGAACTCATCATGCATTTTCAATTATGTGCAATGTACTTTCACAAACTTTTCATACTTTTCAAACTTTAGCAACAACTTGAATGAGCCACACTGCTCAAATCCACACTGGAATGTGAAGCAGTACTACTTTACCAATTGCCACAGACAGATACATTGGATCTGAAGACTCTTTTCACATTCCTGAGCACAGATTTCCCACCAGCTGAACACTGACCAGGGTACCTTCCCTTCCCCCTCTTACTCCCAGGCCTTTTCTCTTACCTTATTGGGCTCTTTCAGCAATTCAGCATAGGTTGGTTGTCTGCCCCCTTTGCTTACAAATGGATAGATCCTTCAGCACTAGGCTGCACAAGATGAAGTTGGTTTTTCTGACGTCCGGGAAAAGGAGTGTATGAGAGAAGTGCAGAGATTTTGATGCACAGTGAGCTGGCTGGGCCCACCCATGGTATCCAGTTACTGGGGCTGTGGCAGAAGAATCCTCCCCTCCAGGTCCTAAAGCCTGAGATTGTGGCCCACTTGGAGCACTCAAATGCCTACCACCTCATTGATATACTTGTTTTTCACTGGTTGTACAGTACCTTGAACTCAAACACTACTCAGTTTAAGAATTTACAAACAAGATGGACTGTATTGTCTCAGAGAGGCAGTTTGACCTTCCAAATATAGAAACCAGACTCTAATTTGTGATACCGATAAAGCCTGGAGATGTTACAGTGATATTAAAAGTAAGCGTATCTTTGTGGACATGGAGTGTTTGTCTGAACTTTCACATCAAAATAACCTATGCTATCGTGGTGCCATCATTTACAAACCAGTATAGATGTCTTGATCATTGAAGTCCCACTTTCTCATGGTGGTTGCACTACTGCTGCACTGTTGTTCTACAACAAAGAAGAGCTGCAGTGCTAATGCTGAATATATGCAAAGTGAGACATCTACAGTGGCTACCGCTGTTATAAGTGCGCCCTGACTGCCCAAAAGTCCCATGCCTGATAGTAGGGGGAAGCCTGATAGGGCTCCTATTGATGAGAGGCCCACTAATACCACCCTGTGAAGTTACTGGCTTTAAAGTGGTAAACCTCAAGATCCTCGTTTTTAATTTTTATTTTGGTGACATCTTTGATGCTAAGCGCTCATTGCTGTGGTGTTTCTGCACTGCACTCCACCAGATCACTTTGCTTGGATTTTCTGTTGATAGAGAGTAGCAAAACTGACGTTTATTTATATGAATATGATTGCTGATTGTCCCCCCACCCGATGGAATCGGACCAGGGGGGGACTATGGATCGGTGTCTGTGTGTTAGTTAGTGCATCACACTGCAAATACGAGTTCACATACTGGTTCATGATTGGCCCAGACGGAGACCGCATCATTCGTGGGGGACGACATGTTTACTGTCGCCTTGTTATTACTTTCAAGTCTCCATAGCGACATTCTGAAATCTTCACCAGTAATACAGACACTGGCCCAATGTACAACAGAAAGTGTCCCTTAACCCATAAAAGACTCTAAAAGGGTTAGGGTTATGCAGCAACAACATTAGCAACAACACAGCGTTTAATGTTGAAGCATTTGAGACCTGAAGTGAGAAATTAGGTCACATTATGCTCGCTGCACACCCCTGACACCAGTGGAATGTAAACTCAGGAGTCAACAGGATGTTCTTTTAAAGCACGCCAGTCCGTCTAACCCAAACCTTAAAAAGACATAACCTCAAGCTACACGTTTAATACCTCGGTGTTACATAACAAGATGGCCCGTATTGTCTCAGAGAGGCGGTTTGGCCAGATTGATCACAATACTGACACAAATGTGCTAAATAAGCAGCTCCTTTAACTCTGTAGTAGCATGATATGTTAGCTATGGAAATCATGGGTCTTACATATATTTTATTTACATAATATCTAGTAGGAGAGGTATAACGTTTCTCCAGTATGTATGAATCTGAAGTGCGTAGGGAGCATGGGAACTGAAACTAGACGCTCTGGATGCTTTTTTCCCCATGAATGCTTCCTGCTCTTGTCCCTGATGTCATGTGTATCCTCCCCCAGTGTGGGAGTCGGCTCTGTGTGTGAAATTAGACCAGGCAGCAGGAAGTTACAGTAGAAACAACAGCATGCATGTCCTGTTCCACTGCCCCTGTTTTCTATAGCTTGGTATGCAGCAGTTGTAATGCAGATTGGGCCTCATGTAAAAACCATTAATAGATGCATAGAAGATGTTTGATCATAAATGCCCCCAAAGGGAAATATAAGAAACTTCTGACAGTGTTCAGTACTTTTTACACAGCAATAATGTATCATTTTGATGAATCTTTTAGACATACATTACAGATTCAGAGGAGAAAATGCAATTGAAAGTGAAATATTTGTTTTATTTTCACCAAATTTATTTTCACCAAATGTTCAGTAATCCCTTGGTTGGAACAAACCACAATATCAGTTTTCAATTGAGCGATTCCCTTATTTCACATGAAAAAAAGCCATCCTAATCAATCATATGACTTGATTATTTTGTCTTTCTATCACTTGCCTACATTTATTCTTTTTATCTAGAGTGTCTAAAATAAGCCCCTCTTCATAATACAGCTCAAATGTACAGCTTGAAACCAGTGAGTCTTCATATTCACCACGTCTCAGGCAGCAGGGTGGCATAGTGAGTAGGGAGACTGTCCTTCAACCGGGTTGAAACAAGGTACCCAGATCCAAGCCTCCGTGTTGGCCAGCATCCACCCTGCTGAAGTGTCCTTGAGCAAGACACTGAATCCATACCAGCTCCAGGCGTGCTGCTCTGTAGCTGACCCTGACCTCTGACCTCCCTGATGAGGGGGGTTAGAGATAAACAGTTGTCACCAAGGTGTAGCAACAACACCCAGCCAGCTAGCAGCAGCCAAGGCCCCAAGTCAAATAGCAGCTGAACCTGCAGTTGAAATGCAGAGCTGGATCAGTTGGCGGATCGCTGCTATTTGGATGTTCTTCTGGCGCATGACTTCTTCTGTTGGCAAAATTGTAAACCAGATTACGGTTATCCTGCCATCTGATCTAACACCAAGCCATGCCCTGACAGAGCCCAGCCTTCTCACAACATTACCCATCAAACCCCAAAGGATGCACAACTTGTCGAGTCTGAGGTCAACAAGATTCCCTTGGGACTCAGGGTACCAACAGCATCCACAGCTGCAAGCCAACCAGCAGCCACAGTGTGTGGTTCCTAACAACATGGGGCCGCTCTTTAAAACCCAGTTATCTATTCCAGAAGCCATATGTACCTCTGAACGTGGTCTGGTCATATCAACAAACATGATCTTTTCAGAGTCCATAATCATGTCTTTGCTCATCCCTCTGTGATTCTGTATAATTATATATATATATATATATGTTCTGTATCCCTCTCAAATGTGAGCAAGTGACAGTGAGCTGCAGTAGGTAAGGGCGCCCTCTGGTGGGAGAAATACTGACTCATCTGAGCTGTAGAAGTGATTCCCATGACCACTAGCTTGACCAAGAGCTAGGTCAAGAAACACTACTAACATACTATCATTACCAATACTACTTCTACTAGCAATAATACACATTTATCATCATCATCATCATCATCATCATGATCATAAAAAACCTTCTTTGAAAGCCTTTCCAATACTTCTCTTTGAATGAACTTGACTGGCACAATAGAATCAATAGATTTTTTTACCCCAAACAGACTCAAACACTCAAAATAAGAAAGGTCCTCTGATTTTTTAAGAAAGTTACACTCTGATGACCTGAAATCAAAAAGTATATTAATCTTGACATGTAAAGCATTTATTTAATTTCTTCATCTTCATCTCCTGGCTCTTTTCCATATTTCATTGACATCCACATGACTTGCTTTCTCTGCAGTAGAATGTCTGGTGACCGTCAGGAAGTCACGGTTGGTTACTGCGTTGGTCGGTTGCACAAGATTAAAGGGACCTGACGTAATCATCCCAAACCAGGGGTTAATCTCTGACTGCTAGGCCTGGAATAGATCTCCCACAAGAAGTTACTCATCTGTTCTACCTCTTTGCCAGGTAACGTGTTGGGGAACGAGCCTCTTGGGCCCAAGTATCCTAACATGTAATTCACAACTATGAGCATGATATCATTACTACAACAATCGGTTATGTAGCCTAAATAGCCAGTGAGTGATAATAAAACGAAGGGAATGGAATAAAATGAAGAGTAGCACTGTTGTCATGCGAAAACCTCGTAACTCCAATTCTGGTGACTTTCATGATTTTGTAAAGATTCAAATATTTGGAGGATTACGCGCTCATCTATGGGTTGAGGGAATTCTCCAACCTCTTGGGCTTATGAAACCCTTTCAAAACCCACTGGATAATGTCAAAAATGCATTGTCATCATCAAACTAAAAACAAGGCTGTGTTTTTCTTAGTTCCGGAAAAGTTGACATTTCGGAGATACAAGGTTTTCACCCAACAGTGACGATAGGCATATCAAAATCTGACTTTGTATGAGGAGACAAACAAGCTTGACAGAAAGAGCTGAAGAAATGGAGGGAGTATGAGTAGCAATCAGAATACACTGTGGAAAGTAAAATATTTTTGGAGCTCTCAATCCGTTTTACAGATCAAAAAGCCAGAGTGGTAGTAGAATACAGAGGTTCATGGATCATATGCCTCTATGTTTAATATCTGCTGCACCATACACTGCAGCCGCTCTCTGAGACCTTCGGGTCAAGATGGTGGCACAGGTCTGCTCATCTCTCCTCAGTGGAAACTCCTTGTTCCTCCACTCTGACTCACCTAACTCTTTCTTCATTTGAATGTTGCCATAACTATAGGTCACCACGCCCCGCCCCCCTTCACATTGTTGTACTTCATCAACCCTCACCTCATCCAAACCTCCGACAAACACTATCGACATTTCCTGGAGATTGGACCGATGCTCGCCCTCCTTGGCGACTTCAGCCGTCCCACAGACAAGTTTAAGTCTATTATTTCTTTCTTATCCTCTTTTGATCTCTCCCTCCTTGCATCTCCACACACACACTCAAAGCTGGCTATAGACTTGACTTCGCCCTCTCATACGCATGCTCCGCCTCTAACCTCTCTGTCGTTACCCACCTCTCCATGTCTCTGGGCATCAATATTGTGTCTTTCTCAATCCCCCTTTCCACAAATCCTTCACATAATTGGGCTCTCCTCCTCTGCCCTTCCTGTCCCCTACTGCACCAACTCCAGCACTGCTACATTTGTCTCAACCGTCTTCTCTTCCTCTGACCTTCTCTGTCCCCGATCCTATAAACCTGCCCATTTTTAAAACATTTTTATTTAACCTTTATTTAACCAGGTTAGTCCCATTGAGATCAGAAAATCTCTTTTGCAAGGGAGACCTGGCCAAGAAGGCAGCAGCACATAACGTGTAGACAGTACAAAATACACAATAAACAGTAAATATAAAATACAACACGAGAAATACAATACAATTCAATACAGTTAGGTAAAATACAAAGATACAGACCAGAACAAATTTCAGATTTGTAAGGATCAGGTTAAAAGAGGAAAGAGAGGACTCGGTCAAAGCAGTGACGATTTCCAATTGAGTCATTATCAATAGACCTAACAAGGGCTTTAAATTCACCAAGTGCCACAAGATTCTTCAGTTTCAGGACATTCTGCAGACTGTTCCATGCAGTAGGTGCAGAGACTTTAAACGCTTTTTTGCCCAATTCTGTCCGTGTCTTTGGGACTTCCAACCCTGCCCCTCTGCTGTCTGAAACCTTGAAAATGGAACAAACAAGGCTCCAGGCAGCTGAGAGGAAGTGGTACAAATCTCAGATGACCTCTATCTGATGACTCCTCTCACTTTCAGTCTCGTCTCTAGTCCTTCTCTGCATCTACGTCTTCCGTTTCAGCTGTCCACTTTAATGCTGATAACTCCAGGGATGTGCTCCCCTGCGTCTCCTCTCTCCTCACTAGTGATGTAGTGCTAAATCAAAAGGTGGGTAAACTGGTGATCATCATCAACAACCACCAATATAAACAAAAATCAACTATATTTTGAGAAAAGCATTGATTTATGCTTTAGTCCCTTAAAAGACCATATCCCTGTCCTATTAATTTACATCATAAAGATTTATATCAGCCTAAAACGGGGTAAACTGAGTTTTGATGGGTTTTATCCTCCACTACATCCCTGCTCCTCAACCCCCCATCCACTCCTCCCTCCTGTCTTTTCCCTTTACTGAGGATTTTCTACCTACTTTGAGATGAAGGTGAGATTCAAAGCTCTTTATGCCAGCTACTATCTCTCGTCCATTTCCTTTACTACCTCCTCTTCCTGCCCCACTAATTCTGGCTCCTCCAAAATGAGACCCTCAAATATCAACAACTCCTGCCTTAGAATGACACTTTCGACATTCAAAAGCCTCTCAGTCAGTCAAAATCTGGACTCTGGGAAATCGCAATTGTAATGGCTCAAACTTGACTTTCTCTGCCAAAATGTTCTTTAAAATGTTCCATTACTGACTTGAATGAATTGAAGAGCTCCTAAATTAAACCATGTGTGGACACCAAAGAATTTAGCTCTGCAGGCAATAATTAGTCAAATTTCTCCATACTTCATCTGTATATTTCCAATCTTAAAGTGTGACTTTCAAATTCAGTAGATTCTAAATCAAATCAAGTACACCCAAAATACTCCCAAACGTATTTAGGAGCCTGCAGTGTGGAATTATGATTTTTAAATGTATTAAATTATAAATTAAATCATGTTTAGACACCAAACAATTAGGCCCTTCCTTTGTGGGGAATACTCAGTTGGACAACCTTTACTGTGTACACAAATTGCTCCATCCATCCATCCAGATCCATCTGAACAAGTAATCTTATGTTTCTGAAAACAATTGAGAAAAAAAATCTGCCAATGGAGTGAGATCATTTCACTTGTTTTCAGCGCTTGATACTAGTGGAGTGAGCTGTAGTCTGCCTTGTCTTCACAAATTCCTGAAACAAGTGAAACTGCATTGAAAACAAGTGTCATTATTTAACACCATTGGCACAAAAAAATTCACTTATTTGAAGAAAAATTAATGTTTAAGACTGAATATGAGCCTAACTGCCTTGTTAAAATGGAAAAATGTTTGCAGTGTAAATTGTCTGAAATTTCTCATAATCACTCATAACTTAAAATGAATGGCTTCCACAGCAAATCAGGTTTGAATTGTTGATCGAAAATGTTCACACATGGCAAAAGCTGGAATCATTACGGAATATTTAAAAGGGCCTACATCACATGCCCAGGCTGTGTTGCTGCTCGGGACGCCCTCTACTCTACCTGGGACAGGTCGAGACGTCACCTACACTGCAAAAAATATCCACCTCAGCAAGCCAGTTAGTATTCAAAATCCTATCTTTCTTAAAACAAGTGAATCTGCCAGTGGGGTCAGATCATTTCACCTGTTTCCAGTGCAAATCAACTTGAATCGAGTGTCATGTTCTTCATACTAGTAGAGATCTGCCTCATTACAATGTATTACCAGTTGTTTGAAGCAAATCGTAGAAACATGTGAAACTGCATTGGAAACCAGAGTAATTATCCCTCCACTGACAGATATCTTTAGATATCTTGTTTTAGAGAAAGTCAGATTTGAACACCAACACCAGACTTTATTGACTTGTTAAGGCGGATATTTTTTGCAGTGTGCTCAACAGCTCCACCCACACTGTGTCGGACGGATTACAGCTTTTTAACTCTTCTATGAAGCCTATTTGAAACATACCTTTTCGTTGCGCTATGAATCCCCAGGCCTTCGCTGCTGTGGTTTAAACTAGGCTGATGTGTGCCATTGGTTTGTCTCATACGGCTCCTGGAACTAACTTTCAAGACTTACCATATGAATCCATAAAGTCTAACAGTGAGGAGGCGACTTTACTTCGACATCCATGGAAATATAATCGATTAACCGAGAGCTTGTACGCGTTTCGTCCAGAAGATACACGCTCTCCTGGAGGTAAGGTGAGTGTTTGTGCGCACTTTATCGGATTATCTTCATGTAATCTGTCACTTTGGCCGTGTTTTGTTTTGCGATCAGTCTGATGGAATTATGATCACAGTTCATTGATCTGCTGCTCAGCATCAGTTTGTGGCTTAGTCCAAGTGTGAATGGAATAATGCATTAGTTTGGATCACAGCTTTCAAATGTATACTTTCATAGATTTAAATGCTCTTATGGCCACTGCCACAGGCTGTTTATCATCATCATCATCATCATCATCATCATCATCATCATCTCATATCACCCCACTCTGTGTGTAAACGTTGAGTAACAGCTGCAGAATTGAGTGATTTGTGAGTTACTAAGGGAGCTGGCAAAAAGTGAACTGTGTCTGCGTCCCAACACTTCTGGATCTCTGTAAGTCAAAGGTAAGGGTCAAGTGAAAGCAGTGTCAGTTGTTGGAAGTACACAAGAAATAAGAAATGGTTACATGAATGCACACTGATGTGGACTGATCTTGATCTGGCTCCATCTCCATCAGTCTTATTCAAATTGTGGCTGATGAGGACTATTTTGCTTCAGCATGGTCTGATAAGTGCAAGATGGAGACTTGTGGGCTACTAAGTTGCTTGACTGAATATTTATATTTGATGAAGGTGTTGAAAGGCTGATTTGATGGCCTGCAGTAGATCATTTGTTTTAAAAAAAAGATAGGAGGAGTCTTTCACAACCAAGTGGCAATGTCATCATCTGTGCAAAGAAAATGAATCAAGCATTCATTACATTTAGTCTGTCCTTTTGTCCTTCCAAATCCAATTAGTAGAAGACATTTCTGACTGCCGATTTTCATCTCTGTCCATATCCTGGCCTGCCTGCGGCATCATCTGCATTATCTGTGAGGTTTAAATCATCTTTAATGAATAAGTGATTGGCTCAGAACTGGCAGATGCTGCTTGGCTGACGCTGTGCAGGACAGGAGACAGTTTAACGGCTGTGCCAGAGAGGATCTCACTTTGGCCACCAGAAACTTGTGTCCTCTCACCCACTGATGGATTCAGGATGAAACAGGGTTGGACGAAAGCCCTTTAACAGGGCTCTTCAAAAGACTCGCCACTCTGTAAACCTATTGGCTTAAACAATGTCTGTGTTTCCAGCCCGTGCCCTCATATTCCTCCCTGTGTGGATAACGAGCACGTGGCACTAATGGAAACTCTATTTTGGGGCTAAATCCACCTAAAGATTAAGGATATTATTAATGCATGCATATATAAATTTAATGAAGGAGTGAACGATGGAGGGAGCCTGGAAAGAGACGACAGTGACCGATATAAAGGGCTAATTATAGATGGACATGGCAGGGACATGGCCGTTGGTTGGCTGAGACTTAGTGGATTATCGTATTATTATTCAGTGGGCACATCATTCGAACTCCACTGACAACTTCCACACAGCGTGCCAAGCCACCTGCAGACATGAACCAGGTTACGTCTAGAAGCTGGCGAGGAAGTGAGAAGAGTAGTGAAGCCCTCTCAGGTAAGGGCAGGTTCATGAGAGGAAAGAGGCCAACTGAACCCCCAGCAGGAAGAGAGAGTACAGGTGAGCCTGATGGAGTAATACTAATGTCTGGATAGCTCTCTTCTGAACAAAGTTGCAAAGTGCTGTCAAATACGGTAAATGGCTGGAAGTCCACTCAACAGTTCAGTCACTGCTACAAACATAGTGTTTATTGAGGTAGCAGGCCTTTGTGGCCCAGTCTGTGAGCTTGGTGATTATACTGTCAATAGAGTGTGTGTTGGAGACATTCCTGCAGAGGCATGGAGGTGTATGCTGTGTATGCGTCGTTTTCAGATGACACGCGACGCCACCCTTCTTTACATCTCTTTTTTTGGTGTTTTGTGTTACAACAACCATACTGCCTTCATCCTGTGCACAGCTTCCACTCCATTAAAGCTCCATCAAAGCTGTCTAAATATCCTGGCATAAACCCTGAATTTCATGCCGGTGACGTCAGACAACAACAGTTACCTCCTGAGAAAACATTTATTTCCCTTTCATGAACCAGGTAGTCCTATTGAGATTAAGAATGTGTTTTTGGGGGCGTCCTGGTGGCTCAGTTGGCTACGGCCTGTACCATGTGACTGTGACGTCTGGGGTTCGAACCCGGCCTGGGACCCTTGTCGCATGTCATCCCCCCCCTCTGGTTCCCCAAATCGTTCCTGTCTATCTTCACTGTGTCAACTATCAAAAAGAGAATTTCCTTTCCAAGGGAGACTTGGCCAAGAGCGCAGCATTAAGACAGATTTAAAAGTTGCAGACAGTCAATTTTAATAATAATACAACTTTTGCCTCCTGTTATGAATTAGATAGTGTTCAATAAAGAACAGACATGATTTATAGAAAATTATTTTCGGTACACCGTGACGAAGACTGATAGCGCCCAGCTCCTGACCGACCGACCTTCATTTACACATGGTACCATGGCACCGCGGTAGGAAGCCACAGAGAGACAATAGGCCAACCTGGGTGGGATGAGTCCCCTGTGATCTAAGCTCTAGCTGGCCCTTGTTTGAGGACGGGGTCAGGATGTGAATGCTGGGAATCTGCCAGCTCCTCTGACTCCAGGAGATGTCTCCCTCAGGCCTGGGAGTTCCCATATAATAATGAATGGACAGTGAAAGGATGCAGATCTGCAGTGTGGATGCACAAACGTTTCCTGCTTTTGAACGCTGTTATATAGATTGAGGTTAGCCCCCACTTATCCCCTGAGAGAACCTGAATAGGATGCACAGCTCGACTATTATATGTGATACACATGATACTTGTGATGTATTATGAGGTGGAGGGGTACATAGTTAATGAGCTAGACTGCATGTGGTAGGAAGGAATAGAGTTGGTTGTTTTTAGATTTGAATAACATTATTTGATCAATTTAATTCAGACGATAAGCATCATAGAGAGGGAAACAGAGCAGGCTGTGTTGGGGTGTAAACCCTCCAGCACACAGGTATGAGTGGGAACTGGTATTAGCTGAACATTAGCACACCATTCCTGAAAAGCACCATTGCAGTTATCAGTCTTATTGCGTGTTGTATAATCCATTTCCTGCGGCTGGAATATCACTCTGTCTCAGCGTCTTGTTCGCCAAATCTGTGACAGTCTTGATTGCAGTGCGTTGACTTGTGGTGTCATGGAAACCGAGAGTCGTAGCTGTACACAAACGCAGAGGAGCGTGCAGCAGCCAGACGAACACATTCACACCGTTCCTCTGTGACGCTGTAATCGGTCTGCTCAGTCAGAGATAAGGACAAAGGGCCGGTCTGTTTTGTTAAGGAAGGTTGACCGGGAAATGGGCCCTGCCTCTCTCATCTGTCCCTATCTGACAACATGCACTGTGGGAAATGGCCGTTCATCGCCCTCTGTTATCAAAAAGAGAAATGAATGTATTCAGGCCTATCTGGCTAGCAAGCGAAGCCGAGGAGGGATTTAATCCATCATTTCTCCTAATTGTCTTCTGCTCCAAGTCTGATATTTATGATGGATGGAGTGGTAACCAATTTGGATGCAAGCATTGCCTGTTGTTGTCCAGGTTATTTGACTTATAGCACTGCAGAATCAACTGAATGTGCTTGTCTTTGGTGTTGTTGTAAAGATAAACTTCCCATGTATCATGTAAGACGACCTACTTGTCGAACGACCACAGCTGTCATTGTAGCTTCTCACCTAAATAGTCTTTCTGAGATTACTGTCACTTCTAGGCATATTGCAGCCAGAAACTCCAGTGGTGGTGTGATCCCAAGATACTCAGGCGCCAGTCAATGAATAATAGCGGCGAGCAGGATCGGTAGGCACACTTTTCACACTGTCTTGTTTCTCTGGTGTAATATATGTCAAAATCATCTACACAGCAGCAAATGAAAGACTCAGATCTCAGCTCAAAACCCAGGATACTTCCACCCTCCGACACTCTTACGCTATATCACCAATCTGTGATGTTCAATGGTGCTCAGTTATTTTGTGATGAAGTGTATTTTTTTGGTGTACCCACTTTCCCTCAACCTGCTTTGTCTACTTTGACACGAACCGTAACCGGATTCGGACTAAAAGGCCAGTGTGAAAGCCCCCTTATAGACTAAATGGCATCAAGCTGTATGGTGCAACATAGAGACTGAAAAGAGGGCGAACACAAATATGAAATACAGAGTCCACTAAATCCTTAATGGAGTGCACGGGATGCACTTTTGCACACGCACTGTCTCCTCTCTTGCCTTATTCCTCCGACCCAGACTCATACATCACCCATACACCTATACACAGCTGCAGAGGGTTTTGTGAGCAAATTTTACACACAAGTCGTTTGAATTTCAAGCAGTTGTCCATTGCCTTATTCCTTGTACATCTGCCTGGCACTGTGACAAACATTGAAATGTTGCAGTACATTTTGGTGACGTTTTTGTGGGCTGGAAAGTAACTAAATGTATGTGCCAACCAACCCCAGTCTCCCCTACAGCCAGATAGCAACAGCTCCTATACTGAAACAAATTCTAGCAGCCAGACTGTGGCAATAGTGAAAGAAGCTTAAACTTGACTTAGGGAGTTTTTGATGAGATAAGCCTTTAAGCAGTGTTTTACTCTGGTAAAACAATGTTACTCCTTATCACACGCCTCTAGTCAACCTCCAACATGAGCTGTGCTGGGGCTCTGCTGTCTCCACAGGCATTTAGGCTCTTTTACCCCCAAAAAAGGTCTAATGTTAACATGTTAGTCCAGGCTTAAAATTCCCCCAGTGTGAAGATACATTAGTAGCAAAGTATCATTTTGGCTGTGTAAAAGTGGAGTGGTTGTGTTCCAGGTGTTAGTGTGATCTTCAGGCGTTAACAAGGAAACAGAGATAACGTTTATAAATTAAAATGTTAAATCCAAAGGATGTGTGTTTTTGTTGCCAAGGCGTGGTTTGAGTGGGACAGCAAAATTGTGTCCATGTATTTCACATTTGAAACGCACTTTGTAAAGGAAGATGCCCATGGTGCATCATTTTTTTACTTTATATATACCAGTATATATATACTCTAAAAGTCAGGACTCTATGTCAATCTATCTGTTTGTCTGTCAATCAAATACCTATCTATTACGTTTTTTTGCTTGCTTGTTTCTTATTTTTTTCTTTGTTTATTCATCTATTCAGTCATTCATTCATTCTTTCACTTGTTTATTTGATTGACTGACTGACTGATTGATTGATTGATTGATTGGTTGATTGATTTCTATAACCTTGAACTGCTCTACTCAGCTTTGTATTCAACATGGGACCAGGGTGTTTGTTTGACCTATATACTGTATCAGGCAAGCTCTCATACTTATTGCACATTTATGGCTGATAAATAATTTAGTGGAAATTACTGTAATTTCCACTGCCTCTCTCTTAGAGGTGAATACTTCTGCTGTGACACAAGGCTAATTATTCCACTGTTTCAGCAGTGCAGTATTTATCTATGCTCTATGCTAAGAAAATTTAGAAACATATTATTTTATTTAAAATCTGGTTTTTAGCCGGGCATCATGAGATGTGTGGCTCTATACCTATGATCTGCTCGAGTCTGTCCGTCCATCTCTCCGTCCGTCCAGTCATTGTTGAAAATCACGTGATTGAGCTCAGTCCTGACATGCCGTTCATCAGTGGGTGGTGGTATGCGCATTCCCCTCCAAGCTACATGGGTGCCCGGCTGTTCCGTGGCTTTGCACACTGTCTTGTTAGAAAAACAATGTATTGTTTAAGCAATTATCATTGAAAAGCTTGTTAAAGTCCCTGTACGTTTGTTGCTCAGTAAATTCCACTTACATTTGATACCGGCGTCAAGTGCAACACATCTAGATGATGACATAATTCAGCTCCATGGGCTTTTTTGTAATTGTACAGATCATTTTATTTTGAAGTCTAGTATAGAGTGGACTACAATCTACATAATTGACCAAGGGAATGGGAAGGGGTTGACGCTATGAGGGAGCGAAATTCATTCATCAGCATTCATATCCACAGTGGGGTTTTCAATTGCAGTTTTGCTTAGATGTGAATACAAAATGGTCAAAGAAGAGAAAGTATCTTTATGTCTATTTAGCCTTCTCTACTCTGCTGTTACCATGTAATCCACACTATACCTGAGAAAACTAGAGAACCAAACTTCAAACACACAAGGTTGCACTTGAGGCTTGACAGAGCATCTGAAAGGCAATATGATCAATATTTTGAAATTGTAATTAACTTTATGAGAGAGAGTGCCAATAAAGGCTTGGAATATAAACAATAACACTGAAAAGTAACTTTTCTCTGAAGAATGTTCATGAAAAATAGATTTAACAATATATTTTACCCAATGAACTCCATATCACTTTTGTATCTCATCTTTATCGAGGCTACATATAAAACTGAAAAGTACTGAAGGGCTTCAGAGGGCAGTTGTTTCCAGTATGCAGCTGCATTACTTGCTCCAGCGAGTATGGTGTTCTGTGCCGTCTGTATCTATGTGGGTGGGTATGTACCTGTACATGTGTATAATGACAATAAAATGAATCTAATCTAATCTAATCTAATCTAATCTAATCTATGTGGGTATGTATGTTCACACCATAACTCGAAAACAAATAACCCTATGATGTTCATACTTGGTACATATATTCAGCCCAAGGTACCCTGGAGCTGATTCGATTTTGAGGTCAAAAGGTCAAAGGTCAAGGTCATGGGTGTCAAA
>OMLI01030428.1:0-26113 GCA_900302605.1 Rondeletia loricata | reverse complement strand
AGCTGCTTTCATAGCCAGCCAACGGTCCCAGGATGTGTGTGTGTGTGTGTGTGTGTGTGTGTGTGTGTGTGTGTGTGTGTGTGTCTGTCTGTGTCTGTGTCTGTGTCTGTGTCTGTGTGTGTGTGTGTGAAACCCTACAAACTGCACACATACATTTTTGACCGTGGCATCTGAGGTTTACCTTGTGGTTCAGACTGTAAAATTCAATTTCTAGGATTTTTGTTTGAGGTTTTCAGTGTTAGTCTTTAATTAACTACTCATATTTAATTTAAATATCTACTCGTATGTAATTTCATTATCCATTAATCCACAAATTAACAGTGACGCACTCAATTTATTCCACTCTTGATCATTCCCTCTGTTATTGTTTTTGCCTGAGCTTGTTTATGGTCTCATTTAAAATTCTGTCGGCTCAAACTTGCTGCTAGGTTCAGCATAGTTAAAATAATAGACCAGACCTGTGCATTTGTGGTGCTCTGGATCTCAGCAGACTATGTATTCATAACATTGGGTTTGTGAGCAGCTCTTGACCTATGTCGCATCATCGCTTTTCACCCTGCCTCCCCCATCTCTCTCTATATCTCTCTATGTAGCTCTCTCTCTTTGGTTTCCACTGTGTGCCATCAAATAAGGTAGAAAATAAGCCCTAAAAATTATTCCATAAAAGACTGCTGCGCTTGTCAAAGAGCAATAAATCATCATAAACTGGGCCAAACTATTAATGGGAACTTGGCCTTCCTCATCATTGGCTGTGTGGTATTCCTGTGTAGCATCAGCTGGTACAGAGCCTCCACCACCAACAGCAGCAGTCAGATTCTCAGGCATCTGCCCTACTGCAGTCCAAAGCTAAGCCCATTCCTCCAGTTGTTACCCTGCAACTGCAACACCAGCAGCCAGCCAGCCCTGCAGTGATCATAGCCCCCATCCACGAAACTGCAGCTCCCCATCTGACTCCCATCCCTGAGTCTGCAGCTGTTGGCCCTGCAGCTGATCCAGAGGGCACGGTAACCTCCCCACTTATGCTGCTGTCTGCTGCTCTTTGGATCAGGGTTGCTTACCAGCTCCTCTCTAATGAATCGCATCCAGATTTGTACATTTTTCTCTTCTTTTGCACTGGGAAAGTGGTAATGATCTCTCACAGAATATATTCAGGAATGTGAATGCCTTCAACTACAAACGCTTCCTGTTGTGGGGATTTACTAACTGTCCAAGGATTAGAAAGACATCATTGGTGCCATTAGATGAATACAAATCATATGATGACAAAATCATCTGCTCTTTTGCACCACTTCTTTCAACTAATCAAAATGATTATTTCATACTTGGTTAAGCCATTAAGCCTTGGATTAATGGTTTGTTAATTAACTCTTGAATCATTAGGTTTTTCTGTTTCTATCCGATCTCTTTCTACTGAAATCTATTCTTCTCTTGTTCATTACTTTTTTCTCATTCCGTTTTCATAACCTTGTGGTGTTGGAGGAATCGATAAGCCATCATTTTGAGGAATATAATCAACCTATTCAACATGTTATTATCATCTTGTATTTTTTTTTATTTTTTTATAATTTCTTGGGATCTTTGTATGCAATGAACAGATATCTTCTCTGTTGGCATCAAGGGCATGGTCCCTCATCTTCACTCGTCTTTTCCCTCCCCCTACAGATCGCTGGCCAAGGGATCCACAAATTTGGCTCCCTGACACCCCCCTCCTCCCCGAAGATGGTCCCCAAGGGTGGCCACAGGCGCATCCTGAGCGATGTCACTCACAGTGCCGTATTTGGGGTCCCGGTCAGCAAGTCCACTCAGCTACTCCAAGCGGCTGCAGCCGAGGCTAGCATCAACAAGTCCAAGTGAGCGGAATTAACTCCTCTCAATGATCTGAGGGATCAACTGTCCATTCATGGCACTAAGTGAGCTCAGCAGGGCAATAGACAGTCCATTCATACGACAGAGAACCCAAAGGAGAATAAACAACCCTTTTATAGCCCAGAGAATCCAGCGCAGGAATAATCACTCCATTCAGTCCACAAATATCTCTGTGGACTATTCACTCACTCTAATTTGCATACATCAGTAGGCCAGTATCCATAGAATTAACTGAGGCATGATCACACCCATGATCAAATTCTGTTGTGCGCTCTTACCCTTGTGTATGTTTATGCCTCTGCGTACTGTAGATCAGCCAGCACCACCCCTTCGGGCTCCCCCTGCTCCTCCCAGCAGAGTGTGTACCAGCCAGGTGAGGGTGGCAGCCCATCAGCTCCTCCTGGCACCAACGCCCAGCCCAACTGGAACCCCTTTGGGGATGACAACTTCTCCAAGCTTACGGCAGAGGAGCTGCTCAACAAAGACTTTGCAAAGCTAGCGGAGAGTAAGACCACCCCGTCCACTACATAGGTATACCTGCAGCATTGGTAGGTGAACGTGCAATCTAAAACTACTTACTTCTTTGCTTTCTTTGTGCACAGCAGCTAAACCAGGAGAGAAGGCCACAGGTTCCAGTGAAAATCTCATTCCAGGGCTCCATGCTTTCCCAGGTAGGGCTGTCATTATTTACATAATATGCTATCTTTTCCTCACCCGTTTTCTGTCTCTCTGCTCAGTATAACAACTGTCTACTATCTCTACATGTTTCCCTGGGGTTTTATACTTATACATTCAGCTTTTGCTTTCCTCTGCTGTGCGCAGCTTCCATTCCTCTTTGAATGATGCATCAGTTGTCAATATCTCTGAGCCACTTTAATTATTTCATTTGAGACAGGAAAATCCAATCACTGTGCTGTATGGTGTTCTCCTTATCTATTGTGGTCTTCTAATGAGTTGCTAGAGTTGTTATAAACCTTAGCTTATGTCCTCTCTATCTCCCATAGTCCCACATTCTCTCCTCTTCTGTTCTTCACATTCTCACGTTCCTTCTTCTGTTCTCTCCCTCTCTCCCTCTTTCATTCTCTGTGCAATGTTAAGCTGAAAGATCTACTGACCTCCTGGGTTTGGATGCAGGTTCAGCATTGTTGAGTGTCCCGGACCCTTTTAATGCCCTCTCCCTCTCTGAAACTCCAGGTAATTTTCTTGTCTCCACATGAAACAATATGAACCATGCATTTGGTCCTCTGAGGCATTGGGCTCTTGAACAAATATATTCTTAGGACTTATGAGTCACTTTCTGTATTTATTGAGGTAGTTTCCTTCAAATTGCACTTCCCAGAAGTTAGTTTGTGACTGCTATTTTTATGGTTTTTGATTCCTATCTTGTTGACATAGCAGGCAGCCTCACAGTGGTTCCTTGTCTGTTTCCATGAATAGAGACCTTAGCTGCAGCTATATTGCATCTCATTTACAGATCTGTGCTTTTGCTGTTGCCTGGTAACGTCAAGGACAAATTGTCCTTTGTTAATTGGATTGCCATACTGCTGGAGGTGCCTGCTTATAAGTGCCATTTAGAACAAGGGTAAAGTTTAGCATCAGATCTTCAGCCCAGGTTGCCACTCTCTGTTGTTTGCTAATTAAATGCTGACCCTGCCTTTTATGCGTTCCTCAGTTTAGCCTTTAGCCCTTTTGCGAGTGCGAGCTTCTTAGCTCTTTAACCCTGGGAGTCGCCGCTTGTCTGTCTATTCACTGAATAGGGACTGAGCTCTGAGGATAAAATGTTGAGGCTGTTACATAATCAGGGTGTGGTTAATCTTCTCTGTCCTCCCTAAGCTGCCTCTCTTCCTCTCTCTGTTTCACTCACTCAGATAGGCCACGCACAAGCAAACACATTCTGACTTTTGCTGATGGGGCAGAGAGAGCTTTGAGTGTTTTCAGCACAGTTGTTGTTCACCGTGCTTATGTGCAGCAATGGCAACAGGACGTTCTTGTGTTGACAGGACACAAAGCCGCAATTGGGTTATGGATGCCGTTATTGGAATAAAATTCAGAATTTATATGTTAGAATATTGTTTGAATATTCCATGCATTCTCCATTGAGATTACAGGAGGAATTTTCATCAGTGTTGACCTCTTTCCTATAGTGAAGGGGGCAAAAGGTCACATCTGCTGTGCCATTTTCTGAACCCACACATTCCCTGCCTCAGATCTCTCCCCATTTTGCCCCATAGCAGTCGCCTGTAAGTATGAGCTGCAGAGAATCATATAACATGCATGGACCTGGTTTCCACTTAACCTGATTAGTAATAATATGGCCTAATAGCTAGTTTTTGCGATTGTTTGAGAGGTGCATATCTTAAAAACAACCCTCATGCTTTGCCTGTAATGAAGATCCTGGCACACAGAGCAAAGCCGACTTAACAGGAATGTCCTCTGCTCATCTGTCAGCACTGGTCCAAAAATGAATAGTTGAGAGGGCTGGCATGTGGAAAGGGACAGTGCAGTGGAGCAGTGTATGTCTGTTGTGAAGAAGCACACTCATCGTCAATGCTTGTTTGTCTTAAACTAATGATTTGAAGTTTGTGAATTTTTCACACTCTTGAAGTGGAATGTTTTTCCTATCTCAGTATATCTTGGTTTGACTTGGTAATGTTGCTGGTAAAGGCTAGCAGAGTTTTGTCCTTTGAAAGCATGGGGTTTCACTCCACTAACTGGTCTGTGGTGGGCAGAATTAAATAAACCAACTTTCTACACTCATCCAACACTTATTTTATTACAATGTTATGGCTTTATTAACCTTGCAAGTCATCTGATTCTCAAGAGTAATTTGTGAATGGAAAATTTATATTCAAAAAGGTGGTCTTTGTGTTTAAAAATGTAGGCTATGTAGGCTACTAGATATCTATTACTTCTTACCTATTACTAACCCATATGTATTCTCATTTATTTTGATGAGATGGAATATTTTCTCCCATTGCCTGAGTTTCATATCTCTCTTTTCCTTTCCCTGCTTTCTTCCCACTCGTCAATGCAAAATCTTCCCTAATTTTGTTTCTCTCTCTTGCCATCTGTCCATTACCTCCTTCCATCTCTCTCTCTGGCTCACTCACAGAGAAGCTGATTGAGGGATTGAAGTCCCCAGAGACTTCTCTGCTGCTCCCTGACCTCTTACCCGTGTCTGACCCCTTCAGCAGTTCTGCAGAGAGCTCCACCAATGGTACAGGCTCTTCTTGTCCCCTGCTGTGCCCTACAATTACCTGTTTCCTCTGCATGCATCTTCTTCCTTCCCTTCCTTCTCCTCTTCCTCTCTCTACCTATGAGTGATGACTGTTATGCTCATGAAGTCAGTTGTTTTTATAATTTCTTTATCTTACCATCCTTTCCTGCTCTTGTTTCTCTGTAGCGAAGGCAGAGATGTGTGTGGATTCCCTGATTCCTGGTTTGGAAGCCCCCCAGGCCCAGCGATTTCCAGCCCAACCAGAGCTCATATCCACCAACATGCCAGGTTAGCATCCTGGACCAGAGATTCCTCTGCATGCATCTTCTTCCTTCCCTTCCTTCTCCTCTTCCTCTCTCTACTTATGAGTGATGACTGTTATGCTCATGAAGTCAGTTGTTTTTATAATTTCTTTATCTTACCATCCTTTCCTGCTCTTGTTTCTCTGTAGCGAAGGCAGAGATGTGTGAGGATTCCCTGATTCCTGGTTTGGAAGCCCCCCAGGTCCAGGGATTTTCAGCCCAACCAGAGCTCATCTCCACTAACATGCCAGGTTAGCATCCTGGACCAGAGAATATGAAATGTTAACAACATACTTCCTTGCAGCATTTGACCAAGGAAAAGAAAAACAAATTGTAGCCAATTGAGCTCATGATCCCGTGCCATTTGTTGTTCCCCATCACTGTCATTTTGACTCAAGGTTTTCCAGGAGTTTTACAACTGCACTTACTTTGCTATTTTTTGCTGTGGAAAGCACCAAATCATTTATCATTGACACTCACCATCATACCAGACCAAGCTGTCCTGGAAACAAGGCTATGGCACAAAATTATCCCAGCCTGTCACTCTTTCAATATGGCAGCCAACTGCACTGAACGATTGCCTTAGTGTCTAGCACAATTGCTGTGGACCATGAGCCAGAGGTTTTCTGGAGGGTGAAACAGGAAAACATTGAACAAACTGTTCATTAGCATTGCTGATCTTGCTCAAAATACACCCACAATCTGTGTGCTTCTGTAATGATCGACATTGCCTGTGGCAAAAATGTAGGCTGGGGACTCACAGCTACTGCTGAGCAGTAGAGCGTAGCTGCTGCCCCTGGCTTTGACCTTGTATGCTGTGGTTAAGGGTTTTTTTCATGTGCAGTATATTGTTGTTGTGGGAAACTGCTCCACCAGAGGGAACTAACAGAAAATTGCATTTTCAGCAAGGCATTTTTTATGATAATGATCCTGTGTGAGCAGAGGTAAAACAGCAAACTGCCTTACTAACTAAATGCATTCTCTTCTGCTCCTTGAGCTAACAGTCTTCTTTTTACTTCCCTGTCTTCTTGACCCCTGGTCCCTCTGGCTTTGCTTCATCCTGTCTCAGACCCTCTGGCTGGGGAGGACTCTCTGCTGGGCTGCGATCTATTATCTCATCCTACTACTCCTGGAACCCAGTCTGTCTCTGCTCTCCTGTCCTCCTCCTGCCCCTCTGCTCCTGGCTCTGGCTCTGGCTCCTGTCTAGAAGAGCTGGCCTCTGTATCACTGCCCCCTGGTCAGACAGCTTCTGGTAAGACCTCCTCTCTGCAACACCCCACAGCTAGCCTTATGTCTGCTGGGTGTTTCGGCCAATCAAACCATTGCAGACCACAGATCCTCCCCACACCATGGAGAGCCTGTTCAGACAGAGAAGACAAATATTTCTATATAATATGTGATATGGACATTGGACACATTTAATGAGACCTTCAGCAGACCCTTGACTCATTTGTAGAAGAGCCAAAAGCCACATAAAATGCATGGCTTTAAATGCTGTGACTGCCCTGGCTACATCTGTTTTTAATCTACTTGCATCCTCCTTTCTTTTTGCTCTCTTTGGCTGCGTTAACCTTCCCCATCCATCATTCCTTCACTTCCTCTTCCTTCACCGCAGACTCTGCTTTCCTCATGTCGGGTGGGGAGAAGGGCACTGAGGACGAGTTTGACCCCATCCCTGTGCTTATCTCCAAAAACTCGAATCAAGGTAAGGTTAGCAGAATCCAGAGATGAGCACTCACACCTGCTAAAGCCCAGACTACGAGACACTCTCCTCAGCTCACACAACTGCTGATCAAAGATGAATGACGCAGCCCCTCATTCAAAAGCCCTGACACCATAGCTGTGACCGTTGATGTGAGAAATCTTGTATGGGTGCACTTGTCACATTAAGGCTTTTCATCCCATCAAGCTCTCACATTAGTGAGCTTTCTCTCCTTTGTTTCTAGTGTCATACTGCCAGGGATTCTCCGCTCTGCAGGTGTTTGGCTCTTTGTAGATTATCTCATGCTTCCAAGTCAGGGCAGGATTGAAAACGATAGAAGTCTCCCCCCAAAGGTAGCATGTTAGAATGACATTCCCTTACTCTCTCCCTATAATGATGCAGCTGTATAAAGATTACCCCAGCTCACACTGTGCCTGTCTCTCTCTCTTCCTACCCCTGTTCTTCATGCACATCTCGCTGCTCTACCATAATTTTCCCCTCATCCTCATCAACTCCTTGCCCTTTATTTCTCCATACCGTCTGTGTTAATATTACTTATTCTTTTGCTTGTCTTTCACACTCTTACCCTCCCTTGGCTTTTCCATGTCCATCTCTCTCCCTGTCTTTCTCTCTCTGGCACGTTTCAGGTGGTCACTCGCGCAGCAACAGTGGCAGTTCAGAGTCCAGCATCCCCAACTTGGCCCGCTCCCTTCTGCTGGTGGATCAGCTCATCGACCTCTAGGGGGGGTGGGAGAGGTCGAAGGGGCAGTGTGCAATCGTAACAAGGGGAGGGGGATAGAGATGGGGGAAGCAGAGGCACTTAATGTAGCACCTTACAAAGTGAAACTGAGGAGCCAGCATAGATTGGTTCAGTGGAACATTTCTCTTTATGTGCCTCCTTGGCCTGAACTCCATCTCTACTTGCCTGATAAGCTGGTTTCAAATATCTCTGCTGGCCGTTGACATTCCCATGCCGGTAACAATCTTACATTAACGCTTAGTACATCGTCTGCTTCTGTCCTGGCTACACCATGGTCTTCCTCATGCTTTCCTCATACTACCATTAACATCCTTCATTGAGTGCACTGCCAATGGTGGTCAACCTCCATTGTATGCACATATTACCTTGCTTGATGACAGCTACATTGTGTTCACCGTGTTTGCATACTTGTTCAGGGTTGAAGCTTTATTTAAACAAGCCACCTTCAGGCATGCTCATTTGTGTCAGGGGTCTGACTAAAGAGTGAGTAGTGAAATGCTTTAGACCTCCTGGATAATTTGATGCACTTTCCTATGGAAGCTTTGAACATATGTAATCTAGGCCTGTAGGTAGCAAAACTATTGACCAAGCAAAGACGCACCCTGAGTGAACCATTCAGAGCTGTTGGCACTGATTGAACCAATTTGGCCGTAAACCAAGAGAGACCAATGATGACAAAATGTCACTCTTGGGCAATCTGGTCAGTTTTCTCAAACTGTTGTGGTTTACTGCTATGCTAGCCCCTAGGCAAATTTGCCTGCCTTTATCAAATGTTTTGTTGGGATGTGATCTCAATGTGCATGCAATCTTTGCCATTTAAGGTAGTCAAATCTGCGTAGCTACTCCCAGATAGATCAGTAACCATGTGTGTAACAGATATTTATTCGGGCTGACTTTGTACATACAGTAAGAGATGCAATTTCAGCATACCTTACTCATTCTGACTATTGAGCAGGTGATTATTTTCCCATATACTACACCTCTGAATCTATCAATTGTGATGAACTCTTGAAATTGTGAAAATTGGTGTAGCCAATGTGAATTTTATTGATTTATTTGGCTGCATTGCCTTGGTCATGGCAGCACATCATCACCCTCAGCATTATCTACAACACATGGTAAGACTATTAATGGTACATTTGCATTTTATAAAGGCCTGAAATTGCCTCTTTTTGTGTAGGGGAATGGGTTTACCTTCATATCTTTATCTTTGACCCATTGTCAAGATTAACACAGCAGAAAGAAAAGGGAGTGACATTATTTGACTTATAACAATGCCAAAGTAAGGAAAGATTTCATTATTTTGTGTTTCAAGTTGTACCAGCTATGCCATGTGTTGGTCCGGTCTCAGGGTCAGTGTGGTAAGTGTACTACTATAGAGAGAAGGATGTACAGTGTAGGTTTTGTCCAGTTGTTTTGTGTAGGTATTATCAGGCAAGCTTCACATGATAGTCTTTTTCTTGTGTGCCTGTGGCACATGATCTTCCACTCCCATTCACATCCCCTCTGTCTTATCTAGCCAATCCATTCATACCACATACCTTGATGTCGCTTGGCCAATGTAACATTCATTTCATTCTGAAAAGATATTCCGAACAACTCCTTTGTACATAAAACCGCTGTTTGAATTTCCTAATTTTCCCCTGGTCAACACTGGTAAAAGTAGATTTTAAAGTGTTCAATATTTAAAGGCATTTCATCTAACATGGTATGAATACATGTGACTATTGACAGTGCTTTGGAATGAATGTATGAAGTGAGTACCAGTATGAAATATATAAAATTCACAAGTACATATTATAGAGAAAAAATATTTGTGTTTATGAAGCTGTATTTAAGAGTGCAAAGATGGTGTCCCTCTCTCTTGTCCAAAGTCCTTTTGTCTTATCTCTCCATTCATGTCTAGGGATGAGCTAGTCTTGTTGTTTTGTTTTTGCTATCCTCATCTATAGCTGCAACTCTGTGCTTGTGACTTACCTCATTGGAGAAGTATTTTAAGCGCTCCATCCCAGTTCTTTTCATTTTGCTGGTGATTTGGTTTTAAGTTGCATGACTGGGATAGATTTCCTCATCTAAGAGACGGCAAAATAGAGCTCATGACGGAATTTACTTCCTGATATCTCTGTGACCCCTTTCCCCTCCTTAAGTGTTCTCTCTCTGTCGGCTGCTGATCATAAGTAGAGGCTTGTGTGACTCTTTTTAAAAAAAAACGGTACAAGTTACATTACATAGACATCTTTTCCTTCGAGGATCAGCTTTACATATGATCCTCAATTGCTAGAATTGGCTGAAATGTCAGTTAGTTGGATTACATCTTTAATGTAAAAGTCCCACTAAGCATAACGTGGTCTTTTGGCTTGCCTCCAGCCAGGGGAAAGTCCATTGCACAGGCATAAGTCTCCTTTTAAACTCCATATCACCTCAGATGCTGAATATCACTGAAAATCAAACAGAAGCAGAGCTGTCTGTTTCCCCATATTACCCATAAAGTCAATGCAAAATTATTGTTTCCTTATTTTGGAAATGGAATGCACAAATCAAAACACACTGAGATGCCACTATTAGTATATGCTTTAAGTTTGCCACATGTTGTGAAGGTTAGTCACAGACATTGAAGATACTGTAAGAATTGCGTGGTCAATAAAACTATGCTTTTTTTTTTCTCTAAATAATGTTGTCCAGTTAAGTCATTTGCTGTTTTTTTTGTGGCTAACCTATGCAATTCTACAATAATGCTTAACATTATTATTAGACACCACAGTGCTGTATCCTGTAGAGTTCTAGCCTTGCCCGTAGAGTCTTACTTGTGTTGCTGTGTGAAACCAATGTACCTATTGTGTTGGTTGGGTTAAAACGGTGACAGGTATCATTACTTTGGTCATATCAAACTGTTTGACATGATTTGGCAGCAAATGTCCATATGTCAAAGCAGAATTATTATCCAGTGTGTACTACTATTTTTATGAATTGAGGAAAAATAGTTAAAAAAGAAAAGAAAAGAGGGACATTTAATAAAACTCATAAATGTGAATGTAACTTCAGTCTCTGGGTCTTTGGGTCACATTATTAGATTTTTACACTGAAGAGAGAAAGAGCCTGCTATCTTTGTTGATAGTCTGTTTGGAAGCTCTATTTCAAAATCTTTTTTCCCTTTTCCTTGTATTTTATTTAGCTGGTAGGTTACTCTTCCCTTGGGTAACCAGATTCGTCAGATTGCAGTTCATCTAATCTGACCTCATGGCAGCAGCTAAGCCCTTTTCAGCACAGACTTGGATGGCAAATGTATTTACAGGTCTTAGTCAGTACAACATTATCAGACACTTGCATACGTTTCCATGCAGGAAAGTAAAAGAAGGGATAGCAAAGACCTACTATCACCCTGTTTTTTAAGGCAGTGATGCATAAGTCAACTTTTTGGGCAGCTCTGATGAGAACCAGTGCCCAGTGAGGTACTTCAGCATTCATTAGCTCTTTAACTACATAGGAACGTCTTATATACAGTAAAAATTGGAATAGATGTATGATTATGTGCCTCAGTCTGTTGCTGAAAGTGTTGCCCATTTACATTGCCCCAAAAGTTTCCAAGTGTATCACCCTTTTTATTCAGAACTTGCTCAGCTGTCCTTTCCTCTGGCTGACTGAGCTGTGCCCTGAGATTTACAGGAAAATACCAGTGTTTTTGAGGTTTTCATTCCTCTTGTTTTCTCCTCTCACCCATCTCATTCCTCTAATACTTCTGTTGTTCAATGCTTCCTGGATGTCCTGAGACATGAAATTACTTTCCACTGCCCATTCTGCTTAAAACTCCATCAAATATAACTTTGACAGACATCCTCGTCAGTCCATCCTTTTTAGGCAACAACTTTTAGTAACTGGCACTGAGTTCCCGAATAAATAGTGCTCCTGTTTGTTAAATTGATACCTGTAAACTTATATTCTACACATTTACATCAGCAGTCCTGCTGTTTGTCGTTGTTTTGGTAGTTGGCACTGACCAATGAGATGATCTGCAAGTAGTCTTTCAATTAAATGAACCCTGGCTCAAATCATGTGGAAAAGCCCATAATATGGGAAATGGGCTGTGGATGATTTAAAATAGATGATGGTGTGATGAAGGAAATGACCCAAGAAGCAAAAAACACTGGTATTTTCTTTTAATGGCTGCAACTAACATCTTCCCAAGAGCTGCCAGTTAACAGCTGCTGTCAACACTGCTGAGGTAAGACTGTCTCTGCTCCTCTGTGTCAACCTGTCTGTCCCTAACTCCTACTTCTGCTGTGATTCCAGTGAAAGCTCTTGCTCCTTGTTTCCACAGACCTACTCAGTCTGAGCTCCTTCTACCTCAACAGAATCTATTACAACCAAAACCAAAACTGCTGCCACTGTTGTTCCTTTTGACTCAAATGTACATGAGACATTGTTTTTGATGATGGTTGAGTGAATGTGCTTGGAGGATATTGGAGTTCTGAAACCAATTTGTGGAAACAAGGTTATTTCATGTTGTAGCTGGCTAGTCTTGTCTGTGTTGTGTAACTTGTTATGTACAGAGTAGAACATGTCTTGTTTTTGTTGTCCTGTGCTGGCTCCTCACTGCTGGGCCATTCTCACTGATTCCTTAGTGGTTACAGATGTTAAAGACGTTCCATCGGTCATGTCATGTTTGTGATTGGGGTTTGATGCTCTGGTAGTTAAATGGGCAGCTGGACCTCAGATGGTTGTGATTCAAGTAGGGTGAAGTTTCCCATTAGTGACAATATTTGGATGTTAACTGCCAAACTATTTCGTTTTGTTCATTTTTGAAATGTATTATTCTGTCTCTGCTCTCTACTGCAGAACTGAAAGGGGAGAGTAATGGCTACACTGTGCTTGGTGAGGGGCGAGACACTGAACCTCCAGAAGGAAATCTTCGAACAGATGAGGGCTGTGTTCACTCCAGCGATGAAGATGAGGAGGAAATGGAGGAGGAAGAAGCCCAGAAGGAAGAACAGCAGGGCAGGGAAGCCACTGAGAGTGATGTGGTGGCCCATGACTGCAGTGGCTCTAGACCTCTACTACTGGACTCTGAGGACGAAGAAGAGCAAGGACCTCAGTTATCCCTCCAACCATCACCGCACTCCGGCACATTACCGAAACAGCCATCTCCTACCTTCCATCAACCTACTCCAAACACCTTGGCTCAGAATCATTCCCAGGAGGTACCCGAGTCAGCGAGGGGGACGGAGGTCGTTCCAGATGTCTTCTCGAAAGCCCCATTTCGGATTGCACAAGAGGACACAGGCGATGTGTTTGCCAATGCTCCATTTCCACGTGCCCCCATTGCAGCTCAACAGCAGCTGGATGTGTTCCTGCAGGCTCCCTTTGGAAAAAGAAAGGAAGCTACGGGAGTCACCAGCCTGTCCCCTCAGCCCAAGACCTCATACACTCAACCAACTATAGTTCATGCTGTAACCCCTGAACAAGGAGTCTTGGGACAGGTTGCCCCTCAACCATTCCGCCCACAAGCTCTGGCCAAATATTCCCGACACTTTGAGGGACCCCAGCAGCCTGTAGAAGCCCATAAAGTAGTGTCTAATGTGAGCAGGCAAGCTGCTGTGGGATCGGTCCCTGTTGGACCTCTTCATTCATGGACCTCAGATGTGAGAGCTGTAGATCCCTTTGTCTCTGCACCCTTTCACCTCAAGGCCCCTCAAGAAAAGCCCTGAAGGCGCACACAGATCAGGGCAGTAAGTAGCGGCGCCACTAAATTATGCAAACTATAAGAGGCATACTGCATGCTGTCACCAGCGCTGCGGCTGGACTGCAGGCCTGCATGGATCTCATTCTTAACTGGCTGAAATTAGTTTTGGTAGTACAAGGTCATCATTACACTTGAATGCTGCAGTAGAGTAAGGAAGTTGACATCAGTCCCAGTTGCCTTTTATTTTTATTATCATGTCCTTTAATATCTTAAGAATTGTCATTCATCCTTTGGTACACACACACAGGATATGGTGGTCAAGTATTTGTTTGTTTTCTTGCCTACCTCAGTTACAGTTTTCTTGTCAGCTCTGAAATATTGCTCAGTGAGGACCTAAATAAATTATCTGCAGCTTTGGCAGTTTTGTTTCCTGGACATTTGAGCTTTACTGTGAAACTATTATCTGGCCTGATATCGGCACATTCACATTCACAAGACTCCCATTCCTCAGATGTATTAGTTCTCAGAATGGAAGCACTCAGCTTGGGTCACAGGATCATAACTTCATAAAAGCTTGAAAGGAAAAAAGAGCATTTATAATTATGTAGCCCCTGGTCTTTCCTCATTACCGTTGTGAGATGTTTGTCTCAATGCGGTTCAGAGGAATTCACTGGTAATTACATCAAACAAGAAATTTGTAAACTGCCTTACTTGCTATGTTCTCCAAGACCATTCATTGTTTTGTCCCTTAGGTCTTTGTGGGTAGGATAAAAACAGCATAACGCTCAGTAGTACTGTCATTTCTGATAGTTTGATATTAATCAGATGCTGGATAACGATGCATAGACATTTCAAAGAACAATGTATGATGATTTAAAATTTTACTTTTTTGTTTCAATCCAAAATGTTTGCCTTTTTGTCATGTGTATCGTTATGTTTGTGGTCACTGTCCTGTCCATGAAAATGGAATATCAATGTTTATTCCATGTACCGTGCAAGTTATATAAATGCTAAGCATACAGAATACAGTATAATACTTCCTGTGTTATATACATGTCATGTAGTCCTTAAGATCTTTTCTTTGTTGCTTCTTTCTGCTTTACAGTACGTTATTTCTTAAGCCTTACACTCTTACTCCCCTACTCCCACAACAAGCAGCATAAAGTAGACCATCACTTTTGCCTCTTTTGTTACCCTCCTAACTAACTGCTGCATTTACGCCATCATTTTATTGCACTCTGAACCAGCATCAAATACTGGTGTACAATTATGTACAACTTCCTTTTGCTGTCTACAATATGCATATGCACCAGGACTATTTTTCATTCAACTCCTCATCTACCTTTATTATGGACATCTCTGTAAAATCTGAATGTGTACTAACTGTGATTAACTCTGGTAAGCACCTGAAGTGAAAATACATGCATAGTTAACCCCTTCAGTAACTTAATGCTTTCCTTTAGTCACAATTATCTACAGCACTTGTGCTTAACATAACAGTTCCAGTCAGGGATTGTAATTGTGGTATTATCTAGTAAGTGAGTCATTGAATGGTGATTGGTTCATGGCATTCCTTTTGAATTTATCTTTGTTTCCATAGCCATATGGAAAATATTTTATTGCCTTGTGCTTTGTAAAATCTTAAAGCACTTTTTAGTTCCCTCCTTGGCACATTTAAGAAAGGAGAACCAACATTTACTTCAACCCAAAGTGTAATTAATGTATTCCTCTGTTGAAAATCATCAAATTGTTTTCTTCTTATTGAAGTGTACAATCTTTTATAAATGTTCACTTTTCTCACCCAACCAATGAAGGTTGCACATAGTCACTGACACAGAGTCAGGATTCTCTCTAAATGTGTTTTGATGATAAAACAGCTGTATGAGGTTTATACAACATGTATTTCGACCACAGTGTTGTATAGGAAACTTATGGAGGATTCAACAGCTTCAGATGCTGAAACCGAAGGCACTCGTATCGAAATACTTGAGTCATGCTGCAAAGCTTGCCTTTGAAAATCATGTTGTATGTTAAAAAAAAATATTAAATGAATGTAAAACAGTTTTTTTAGTTATTGCAGTTATTTAGCATCACTGTGACTGATTGAGTCTGAAAATAGCGCTGGAAAAAGTAGCCTAACTCTCTTACACCAGTCACAGTGGTTGGTAGATTCCTTTAATTATTTAACCAGCCAAATTGCTTTGTAGAATTGAACAGAGGCAGGTTGTTAGCATGGCAAAGTATCTGGTAAAATAGACAAACCATTCACACACAACCAAAACTGAACAGCATTTGGCTGGTGGCTGGTGAGTTTCTCTCCTTGGTCACTAGGTTAGTTGTGAATTATTTCATGTGATTCAGGCACCACAAGAGGGCCAGTAGGCTATACAGTATCAGTCAATGTGAAATGGACTTGGAGTTGTTTTGAATGAACAGAAACCATGTATGCTACTGTACAAGATTTTAACGACGCCTTCTTCTGTCCTTCATTTGTCACCAAAGCCACGCATTTTGCACAGGAATTATAGGAATGTGGTAATTCATCTAATATAAAACTAATATATAAGATTTGCTAGAACTGATCGCTACAAGATAGCTCCTTTTTATTGAACAAAATACATTTGTAAAATTACGGCCATTGTCAGTATGACAATAACACTACAAACATTAAATATCTCTGCATTGATTAAAATCAGGTAAGAATAAAAACAAAATAGACAAACGTCACAGAAAACAAACTAACAGAAAAAAGACGGCTCCTAAAATGAGTCGGACAGCGGAAATGACGTCTCTTTTAGTCTTTCTTTGTTTCTATGTTTATACTAAACCTCCTTGGTCATATAGCGTTAGCTGTGAAAATAACATTTTGTTTTTAAAAAAAGCAACACTTTTGTTTTAATTTACTGCAGATTCCTGCTTAAATATATTCTTTATTTTAACTTTGGTACTCAAAAAACATTGCTACGTTTGCTCGTATATAATGCTTTTATTTTTGAAATGTTGACCGGAAGTCCTGTTTTTCACCTCCGGCTGGATGAACGTTGGTTCTCGTTTTCGTAAAAGTAACGTTACTGTTTACAAACTATGCAGTAGGAGGTAAGTGGTAACCTTTGTTTCATTGTGGAAGCTTACTTACTACGTTGTTAGAGTTAGATAGCATTAACGTTAGCTATTGCCTCCTCCGTTTCTGTAATGAAACACCGAGTGCCTGTTCATGCTAGGTGCTTTTTGTTGCCTTTTCTCCGCGCGGGTTTGATGGTAAACTCGTGGCCTGAATGGGTTTGTGTTAATATTGCTAGGTAACGTAAGCTGAGCACGATGGCTACTCAGAGAGCGCTCCCCCAAAGCAAAGAGTCTCTCCTCCAGAACTACAACAAGAGACTAAAGGATGATATCAGATCCATTCTGGACAACTTCACAGAGATCATCAAAACAGCAAAGGTACTGTACCCCTCTCTTCCCGTCTCTCTCTGTTCTCTCTCTCCTGGGTGGGAGATAGCATAGGGACTGTGGAAGATTTGGCTAGTCTTTCCCTCTGTCCCTGACCCTGTGTTGTTTTAGTCTGGAGAGAGGTCACACTCGAGATGGAAGGCAGGGCAGTCAGGATAAAATGACAGCCCCTATGCTTTCTGGTGGTATCAACATCACCCCCCTTCTATTGTCTCTCCCCCGCTATCTTCTCTCTTTGCCCTCTTTGCCTGCAAGAGTGAGAAACACTGTCTTTCTATGGGTTATTTGATATTTTTTGCAACATTTCTTTTCTCCAGATAGAAGATGAGACACAGGTTTCTCGAGCAACCCAAGGGGAGCAAGACCATTATGAGATGCACGTCAGAGCAGCCAACATCGTAAGTATTTGAGAAGCAACAGGGTGCTTCAGAAGGCACAATCATGCAGAATACTCAGTTTATTTTTCTGTGAAACTGTTACTTTGGAAAGGGACTTATCCAGTCCAGACATCAACAAAAAAGGCACAGAAAAATCATAACCCCGCTTCTCATTTCTAGATTTGTTTCCTCTTACCTATGTTGCTGCATCAGGTGCGTGCCGGTGAGTCCCTGATGAAGCTGGTGTCGGATCTGAAGCAGTTCCTGATTCTGAACGACTTCCCCTCTGTAAATGACGCCATCAGCCTCCAGAACCAGCAGCTCCGCTCGCTGCAGGAGGAGTGCGACAAGAAACTAATTTCTCTCCGTGATGAGATCGCCATCGACCTGTACGAGCTAGAGGAAGAATATTACTCCTCCAGGTACAAGTAGGCTCATACTTGCCCCATCCCACTGCCCCTCCATAGTCCCGTGCCCAGCACTGTTTACCCGCTTGCCTTTACCATTCACCTCTAAGCCTTATGAAGGGTTTAACTCTGCCCCCATCTCAGCCCAGAAGCTTCATTTGTATATCTACACTGTACCATTCAACATTCATCAACATGGCTGATGTCCATTGAGTGATGCCCGGTGGTATCGCACAAGACATGATGAAGCTCATCTCACTCGCTAAGTCATACATTCCCACCAATGACTTTGTGTTGTAATTGATGAATAAGTGCCTTGTTTTGTTTCTGCTCCATGGTGTGTGTCAGAATTGTCCATGGTAGACAGGAAATCCAATGTTAGACTTCAGCATTAAATGGGGATACCACTGAATATGAGCATTTAAATGTCCGTGGGCCCTAAACTAGGATAGTTCAGTGTGTATTCGTGAGCATTCACTACTGTCCCATGTACTCAAAGACAAGGTGTGGAGTTGATCTGATCCCCTCATCTTGTCTCGCCAATGTACAATACTGCTCAGATGAAAATCAGGTGGCATAGCTGGAAAGCCAGAATGACTTTCTGGTGACAAGGATACATTTTATGCTTCAAAACAGATAGCACTGCTATTAAAAAAGTTAATTTGCATGCAGACAAACATATTAACACTAAAATCAGCATCCCATTTATTGCCAATGGTGCAGCTCTAAATCTCGAATACATCACAGATGAGAGTTTTGGTTCCCTGGTCTCTAGCTTGCAACAGACTTGGGAGAGATATTTTGTGAATTGAATTGTTAAATTGAGTGGTATTCCTCTTTAAAGTGGACATCATGAGGTCTTCTTTCTTAGTCCCCTTAGAACTAAAATATTTTAAAATTGAAGTGATGACCAGAGTGCATGAATATGCATGAAATCAAAACACTTAATTTGCACTAGATATCATTGTCAGTTTTATCCATGGATGGATCGATAGATGGATGTTAATGATTCATGGCACCTGTAATACAAGGCTTAGGGAAAGGGAATCAAATACCTTCTGGGAAAAATATACATTGAAAGAACCAAAACTATATTAAAAATATTATTTTATATTCATTTTAAGATGATTTATATACTTCTATTTAATTTAAATGTAAAGGTGACACCCTGTAAGGTAAAGTTTGAGTATGAATTGTGGAAGCATGTTTGGGGTAGACTGTATAATCACACCTGACTGTTCCTGTTATTTATTTGAGGTCAAATCTGAAGCAACTAGTAGTTACACAAGTGGACATTTTCTGTAAAAGCAATTAGGTGTTTAACCTTTATAGATTCCGTCCTTAACCCTCAAGTGACCGAAGCTGTGACTGTGCAGACTGTGCCATCACATATGGCGCTCTTGCACACATTTGTACCGGTCTGTGTCAGCTATTTTCATAGACCCACAACAATTAAGAAATAAAGTAGAGACAAAACATCATAGTAGTTTGTCTAATTTGTTTTTTCTGTAAGAAAGCACTGAGAAGTGTCTCTCAATCCTGCTTTGAGCATGCCAGGTGTGGGGCTTGTTTCTTCCTCGCTGCACTTGCTCTTCTTTCTCCTCCATCAGCAACTAATCCCACTTTTTTGCTGAAGTTAAAATCAACAATTTCTAAAGTCATACCTCTGTGTGCACTATAATAAACAACTGTTGTAGAGTAACACAGCAGTCCCAATGGGCATTTCAGGTGTTGTTCCATTGGTTGTGTTCAAGGTTGTCGCATTTCTTTTCCAGATATAGAGTCCGATAAGCTTGCAGGACAGTAACAGAAGAGCTAAGCTTTTCCTTCATACTGGCTGTTGTTTCCAGTGCTTTTGCATAACCTTCATGCTTGTCCGTCCTCCTATCGTATGTGTGCCTTTTATATACTCTTCTATACGTGTATGAATGTGCTTATTCTGACTTGGCGCTCTTGTCTGCTCCTCTCTTTCTGTGCTGCGCTGATTCTATGCCTCCTATTGGTTTCTGTTCTGGAAAGCTACAGTCAGTGGGACAGCACTGACCTGCCCTTGTGCGAGGCCTACCGGCGGCGAGACAGTTGGGCCTCCCCAGGCACCAGCTGCAGTTCTGCCCACGGGGACAGAGAGGACATCGACGGACCTCCCTCACAGGAGACAAACGCCCAGCACCACCTCAATGGACACGGGACCACGTCTATAGAGAAACCATGAAGCACTGCAGAAAATCGGACACAGTTTGGCATACAAAACACCTCTACACAGTTTGTATTTTAGTGGTTTGTATAGATTAGATGTACCATTAGTGTCTGTCCATGCAAGTCCACTACTGTTTTGTGTTGCGGACTTGAAATCAAATAGAACGACTGGAACTTAAACTTTGACATGGAGGATTTCCTTTGCTTACACAGGTATCGCAGGAGAAGAGCACCATGTAAAATCTGTACTGTACAATTAATAACTGAATAATTCTTGAAAATCAGCAGAATGTAAAATGTATTCATCAAGTTACATTCCCTTCAGTTTACATGGCTTTCTTCAAGATGAATTTCAAAATTTGCAAATACTGCCTCATACAGTATATACAGCAGTAAAATGTAAACATCCAATCATGACTGTTTTTTTCTGAAGCCACAAAGATAATTCAGACAACTTTCAAAACAGTTGCATAGCCTTGTACATCTTTTCTCATAGTCTTATGACAGGCATGACTTTAGAATTGTATATGAGTGTATGATCTTGGATTTCATTTGTAAAAGTTTGCTTTCTTAATGTTTTTTTCTTTTTTACTCCATTAAGCATTAGTCAAATTAAAGTACAATTATAACCGCAATGGCTTTACATCTTTAAACAAATTACATATTTTTTCTGAAAGTCAACCAAATTTAATTCAACAACTCACAATCAGGAGTCAACACGGTTCAGGGTACCTACCATTAAAGAGGAGTACCACTCAATTTAACATTTCCTATGTTATTCATATGGTCCAAGACAGTCGCATCATTATTTGTTAATATTTTACACCTTGATCAATTCACAGATTTTAGTCTTAGTTGTCTTGATTTCTGGCTTTGAGATAAGGCTGTTAATGTTCAAAATATGTATTGGACAGTCCTAAACCATAGGAATAACATGAATTCTAAATAAAGTGGAATCCCCCTTTAACGTAACACACTACCAGTAAACATAAAGACAAATGTATATATCAGTCATTTCAGCAGTGAGAGATGTCTTGAAATAAAAATGAGCTATGTATTTACAAAATATGTAGCACTGTCTTGGGAGTCCTCTTATTAATAGTTAATGCATGTTTGGAAAACTATCCACAAACTATCTTTATAGCTCATCTACAGGCTTTAATCAATAGAAAGGTGGACATCAGGTTGAGTAATGTACTCTAAATAACATCCAACTCCTCAGTACCGTCGATTCATCTTCTTGAACTTCTCATAGTGGTAGTCGTCAGTGGCCTTTTCGTTGTTTGGACGTTTGCGGTAGTTGGGTGGCGACGATGCTGTCGATAAACAGGAAAAGGTAGAAGTCAGATTAACAGTTTAGGATAATAATGAGTAATTACCATTTCCATAGTTGCACCGGTGCTTTGTATAAAATCCACTCTAAAAGTGGCAGATGTCAGATAGCACATCTCATTCAAACATATGTACCATTATATGTTAGTTGTGGCCCCTCTGCTTCAGTCTGCATAGACTGATTATACTGGTATCCTGCAGTCCAGTGGTGCTGTACTGCCTATATACTGACAACACTGACTCAATGTGGATTGGTACACTCTCTTACCCTCTGGACCTGGTTTCTCTGTGTCACCCACACGCAGCGGCCTTGCCTTGGGCTCCTCTCTGTGTCTGTGGTGCCTCTGTGGCGCATTCACATCCTCGTGGTAGACTGAGAGAAGAGATTTGCACTGTTAGCCAACCCCTCAGGTGACCTCTAAAAATTTGAACCACAACATGGCTTCACATATTTTACTGAACTGTAAGCAAATCAGATTGGCAGAACTCACAGCGGTTGTGCTGGACGTAGTTGACAGCAATGTTGGTGGGTACAAATGACGTGCCATGGTCTTTTTTCTTGTTCCTCTGCTCCGCCAGCAGCTTGGCTTTTGCGTCCTCTGTTTGGATAATGTTCTTTATCTTTGCACTGGAAAGGAAATTAAAGAAACAATGGGCTGTCAGTGACAGTTAAGTCCTTTCTGCAGGCTGAACCCTTGTATTAAATCACTGTACTGTGTGAAAGTGTAGAATATCTTGCTCACAGATTAAAAAAACATCTTGGGGGTTCTTAAAATAATCAAAATCTACAGGATCACTTTGAAACTCTTCTACACGTACTCGACACCGAGATCAACCTCAGGGATCCCACTCAGCATCTGATTGGATAACATCTCCTCTGTATTCTTGGCAGAGTTGACTCGGATGTTCTCAGGCAGCTCATATAGGAGGTCCTCTGCATTCTTCACCTTGACTTTCTGCTCCTCGGCCTCCACCATCCCCTTCTTCTTTTTCAGCTCTGTCTCAATGTACTTCATCCTGTGAGGAAGGAGACAGAATGGATTAGAGACTAATTTAGAGTTGTATAAAAAAAGATTGAGGTATTGAAATGTTTATATTCTTAAGCAGCTGTGTGCGAGTTCTCCAAATTGAAGTGTGGCGTGAAAGTTCAGGATTAAGATATTGCAGTTTACGTAATTTTAGATGTGCAATATCTGTTTTTATCTGAGAGAGAACTGAATAAGTGTAATCATGGACTCACTAGTATTATGAAGGAAAACACAATGCTACTTTTCTGTGCTATAATAGTTTAAATCAAGCTGCCTATTGTAACCTATGGATATGAATAAGCCTGGCACTTGGTTGATTGATGATAACTATTAATGAAAAACGCACTCCACTAATCTTTAAAATGAAATAAATTATTGACCTAATACGTTGATCCTCCTCTTTCCCTGTGTATCTTTTGTCTTATCTGAATAATGTATACATGGGACTTGAGCCAGCTAATGCTGAATCGAAACCAAAGAGAGAGTGTGTGTGTGAATGTGGTGAGTCAAAACGCCATGCATACATGTCTGCGTCCTCGTCTCTTCTGTTAGTTTCCGCTGAGAAAGAGGTGCCCAGGTTGAGGTCGGTCTCATCTTCTGTCCTGCATGTGGAACAGAGGTCATCCTGGTCAATATAGCCTCAATTGAAATGACACATATTTCCTACTTTATAAGGACAAAATGCAAAACCAAAATAAGCAGTTACAGGTTTACTCTACTCACATGTCCCTGTTCCTGTCTTTGACTTTCTTCATGTCTACAACCCCTCCTGTCTTCAGTTTAAAGGGGTCATCCTGTAAGAGATGTGTAATGTAACTGAAATAGATGCAGCTTGCAAACAGTTAACTGATGTTAGCCAATTATCAAAGTTTTTTAGTTAACTATGCTATTATTCAAGCCAATAAAAATATTTATAATTAATCATAGGCCTCTTACATCAACATCGCCCCCCGGCGGCAGTTTCTCCCCTACCAGCAAGGCGGTCACACTAAACAGAAGAAAATATGAACATTAATTCACATCTCAAATGTTTCTTTATAATTTAGAAGCTAAACTTGTTGAAATAAATGCAGAATTTGAGGAAAGCCCTACTCTACTCTACCTGACCCCATTCTGTCGTTTGCGCAAACTCTGAAGCTCTTTCGCCTCATGCAGTTTTGTTCTAAATGAAATAAACATAGATTGAACCACATTGAGTAATTCAGATAAAAAACCCACACAAAAACAAGCTACCGTCCGTCATTATGCAACATTGACACTGCACAGCACCGTTACCAGCTAATAGTTTAGGTAACGTTAGCGCACTGTACCTTACTTCTTCAGTTATCTCATCCTCCTCTAAATCTGACGAGTCCCTCCTCTTCCTAAAGTTCTTGCCAGGCGGCATTTTTGCAGCTTTCTTCTGAGTGCAAAATTACCAAATTGTGAGATAACAGTAGCCAGTGACGTACAATAATATTGCATCACTTCCGCAACTTGGAACCTGACGACTTCCGTTCTTTTTAGGTAATCATAACAAACATGGCGACTTACAGACAGCTCGGGAGGTTGTTGGGCATTTCAGCAAGACTTTCGCGTCCGTAAGTTTGCCCTTTGGGCGTAACGTGACATTGTGAGGTCCTCTTTGACGTGTTGCCTGTTTGCTTTCTTAACACCCACAGACTTGCTAACGGTAGCTACATCAAGACAAGAGAGTGACGCAGATTAGCTCACAATCTCAGAGAGCAACAAAAAGAAAAGATATTAGCGAACACAGTCGTTCACTTTAGCCTGCGAACCTCCTGAGAGGTTAACTGATGCAAGCAGTAAGGTTAATGATGGCCAGTCAAAGTAAAACCATGTAAAAATAGGATAACTCATTTTTGGTAGATTACTTAGGATGCACACAAAATGCTATTTCAAAGCAACTAAGTTAAGCACTTTGTAATTATGTACATTTCTAGTGATTTAGCTACTATTTTGAGTGCTTCCACTAAAGAAAACTATTTCAGTAGACTTTCATCAAAATAAGTTATTAATCAAAAATGTAATATAGCCTTTTACTGCACCCTTTAAGCCTTGCACTGACCAACATTATTTCCAGGTGATCACAGGTTCATCTCTCATTTTGTGCTTAACAAATTGCTGACTGTATATCTGGATATATTGATAGGCAAATTTTTAAAGGAGCAACTTTATCTTAATTCTTATGATTAATCACTGTTGCATAGTCTGAATGAGCATAATCTCCAGTCTTAACAAATGTACTGCAGCCAAATAAGTGTCTGAAAGGCACAGCATGTGAATGTGCAAGCTCCAAGCCAAGAACAACAAGGCAAATGATCACTATGGAATCTGCTGTATGTAATATCAGTCATTCTAGGGCTAGTTTGCCTACTACCCTATTCAAAAATGTGTGCCGCTTCTGCTACAAATTATGTATTATATTCACATTGTACGCAAAAGGCCTTTAGCAGATTAGTCTTACGCAACAGATTCAGCAGATCTTGAAGCAGTTACTGCCACATCCTTCAGTGGCAGTAAGTACATGAACAGGACTTGCATGGACACTGAATGCTCACAGATGCAGCTGCATGAATATGTTAATAATTAAGTGGGGTTTTTTTCCCCCAAGACTTCATGGCTAACCTTTTAAATCTATCTCTCATGTGCTGTTTTAGACTTGTTGGCTATGGATACCAGGGTGCCGGATTGCACTGGCCTTCACATAACACAGGAGTCACAAGGAGATGGCCACAGACACCCCTTTGTGTTGTTCCTGGTTGGTATTCCTGCAGCACGATTGCAGCTCCCTTGTGTAGAGGAAACACAATAGTATGACTAACGTTACATTCCCTTTCCTGTGTTATGTCTCTTTCCAGCAAGGACGATGTTCATTCAGACCCAGGACACACCCAATCCAAACAGCATGAAGTTTCTGCCTGGTTGCACCGTTCTTGAATCAGGAACAATGGATTTTGCTGGCCCTCGTGATGCATACACCTCGCCTCTAGCCAGGTATATAACTTGTCAAATACAAGATTACTTAAAGAAGAATACCCCGCAGTTTAATAATTGACATGTTGTACCTGTAGCGTAGGAACACAAGCGATGTATGTACTCATTAAACTAGTTGCAATGCTTTTAATACACAGAAACAGTAGTGAAACTTTTTCTGTTTGTTCCTGAGGATGTCCTTGAGTCTGCACCCAGTGTCCTTAAAGTTTTTGAGCTGCGTATCTGCGTATATTTTCTCCTTCATATCTAATTACTAGGACAGTCCAACCAGTAATTGTGTTAAAGATCAACTTTCTCTTTAAGTTTGAAACCAGAGAATCAAGACTTTCGTGTGATGCCATACTGTTACTGGATCTCTTTAATAGGGCTGGGTATCGGCAAGAATCTCACGATTCGATATCGATACAATGGGTCACGATACGATACGATTCAATTCGATACCAATACGATTCGATACTGGTATGGGGCGGTTCGATATCGATATATTGCTATATTATAAGGTGAAAATGTATACAAACAGTGTATTTAGAGGACCACAATGGAAAAGTCCTTTATTGTGTTTTATCCTCGATTGTTTTTATCCATGTGTATGTTTTGTATGTACACTGTTTATTCTCAATCAAATAAAACTAAACTAAACTAAATCATCTGATATACTTTAGGGTACAAATTGAGTCAAATACAGAATGCACTTTAATATTCAAATTCCTCTTTGTTAGAAATGAAATGTCAAATCTCATAACAAAAATATATATCTGTTTTTAACACATTGTGTTTAGGACTTTAAAGGAACTTCCTTCTG